>QAPF01000794.1:0-18400 GCA_004367935.1 Colletotrichum sidae | reverse complement strand
TAATATTATAATAATAACTATCTATAAAAAGTTTATATATAATTTAGAAGTTCTTAGTCAAATTTTAAAATAGAAAGAGTTTAAAATATCTAAATAGTAAATCTTATAATTCTATATTTTATATAAATTTTAAATATAGGATTAATAATTACTTCTTCTATTATAATAAGCATTATTAATCTATAGTATAATAGTATAATAAAGAAGTTAACTACTAATTAATATTAATTTATCTAAAGGGTAATATATGTTATATATAATCTTATTATATAGATATAAAATAGTATTCTAGTTATTTATTATTATTATTCCTATATTATATAGTATGAGGCGTTATATAAAGCTCTAGATCTATAGTCTAGTAATTACTTACTAATTACTATGCGATTAGCTATAGCTAGCGCTAGGTGCCTAGCACCTATTACCAGTAGGGCGCGGAGGGCATGTTGCCACGTATGTAGCAACGCGTACGGTTACCGCATGCCCTACGGCATGGCGCAACCGACAAACACCTACCCTGAAAACCAGCCATTCTTTTCTATTACCGATCACTTGTTCATACGGATTGTGTGTGTGTGTGTATGTGTGTATGTGGAGTATGTATATTGTAAAATGTAGATGAGGCTGTAACTCATTCTCGTTGCTTCTCGGGCTCAGGTGGAAAAGAAAGTATAAAGTGTGACACTATCCGCACCTACCTACCCACGTGCTACCTAACCAAGCCTTATAGCCGGCCCAGTTCGTCTTCATCATCATGGCCGGCAACGTCGCCTGCCTGAACGATTCCTGGCACAATTCTATTTCGTCCTTCCTCGCCGTGCTGGACCAAGCGCCGGCGCTTGCCCTTGCCCGTGTACGTGTCTACCTGTATCGTCGCGCTGAGCTCGTCGACAATGTCCCTGGCTACCGCATCTTCAGGCACGCTCTCGATATTCCGTCCACCGGTCCGCTCAGCCTCCTCCGTTCGCCGAGCCCGATGACCCACCTGATGTACAACCGACTTTTCTCCGGTTTCGACCACGGCTTTGTCCAATGGCTGTATATGCCTGTGCTTCTTAAGTGCAGCCGCTGTCGTTGTAGCCCGTGTTGATGTTCCGAAAAAGCTGCAACTGGGCGGCCGTTTGTGATTTTTATCGACAGGCCTACTACGTCGAGTCGCCGTTCCTTCCGGGCCACTAACGAAGTTTCGCTGCTTGGCCTCGGGGCTAACGGCAATCCATTCGCTGATGCCCTCTTCCCACCGATACCCGGCGACCAGTCTTGGTGACGCCTGTGCCAAGGTCTCAGCAAATACCAGGTCTCGAAGATCATCCGTCTTTTGTGCCAGGATGAACGCCCCATCGCTTCTCAGGGTGGCTAGGAATGATACTTGAAGGTTGTCGATAATGTCGCATATTGCAGCGAAGTATCGACTAGATGGCTGAGCTGTTGCCTTGCCACAGCAATGTGCAATCGAGCAAGCGAGTCCTACAGTCGCGTCATAGAGCCCGTGTCGCCTCCCATCCCCAGTGTCTGGTGCGCTATGTAGCGGATTCTCTTTAGCCCACAATGCTTCCAATGCCGATACGACTTCGGATGTGCGACGGGTTAATGCAGCCTCTGCTGGAAAGGAGATGAAGAGGAGGGCCAGCAGCAACGGATACGAAGCCTGTCTGCTGCGGCTTTTTGTCGACACCATCCCTAGTGCTTCCTGGATGACGTGCTGGACAACAAGCTTGGTCTGTCCTTGCCATCTCGTGGCAGGGTCGCGCGTCCAGTTTCCAAACCCGCCCGAAACAAGCGCCATTGCTGACAAGGCGCCGAGCACGCTCATCAAAGTTGTTTCCGCTGCCTTAGCTGCTTGACTCGGTGGCCAGTGGCGGTCCTCGAGCGTTGGGGACGCCGAAATACACAGAAGGCCAATCGCCGTGTAGGCAAAGCAAGTGGCGGAAGGATTGGCTACGTCGTCAATAACCGATGATGCTGCGGTTGACCATAAGGGTCTGAAAGCTTGTGTCGAGAGCGACTCCACAGGTAGGTAGTCATTCAGCAAATGCGTCGCAACACTTTCCATCAGGTGGGCAGCGCAGGTCGCATCGCCGGTGTATCTGAAAAGGGAGATAACACCCCGTGTCAAGGAAACAGAATCTGCCGGCTCGCCGCGACAGAAGTCGCGTAGTAGCGCTGTCATAAGTCCCGCAGACTCATCAGCGCGGTTGCTTGTGTTGCAATAATCGATTAATATATGGGCGAATACTGAGCCGATCAGACCATCGGCGATAGCTTCCTGCAAAAGATAGAGAGCATGCGCTCGGAGCAAAACCCGGAGATTCACCCAGCCCTTTTCTGCGCCTCCCAGAGCCTCCAGATCGTCGTATACCCTGAGCGAGTAGCTTGTCTTTTCGAAGCAAGATGAGGGTCCATTGTCCTGATCGCGGATCCTTTCCCAGGCCTCTACTGCTGCAGCGGAACGGGGAACTCGTCGTAAGCACATGGACAACAGTGACTTGGTGCCCGGAACAGTGTGCTTGACAGAAGTGGCCCGAAGCAATGAGTCCAGGTCGTGGAGGATGCCTTCGTACAGCTGATATTGCGATGGTGCGCAGTTGTGTCGCAGACCCGTGAGTCTGTCCAGAGCAACACTGAGGCTCATAGATCGAGGGAGCTCGCAGACGCTGGCGACCAGCCCGCAAGGAACAACATCGTATCGGGCTGCGTAGGCTGTTGAATCCCTAAACTTGCGTAGGAGAGGGGTCGGAACGTGTGAAGGCACATGCCCTGTTCTTGCTAGCAATGGCATCGACGTGGTTCCAGCGGTGTTCGAGGCCGGTCCTGACGACAACCTCCGCGAGTAGGTCCTTTGCGGGCGTCTCCTCATGGGGTCCCTCATGAAATGGCTGTGATTCGTTTTGAGCCTCTTAGCCGGACGCTTAGCATTCCCATTGTTATTGTTGGCGTGATTACGCGATGTCACCAGTTTGCGCAGCGATGAGATTCGGGTTTGCAGAGGCCGCAGCATCCGTTGACAACGGGATGAGGTCCAAGGTGGGCTGGGATCATCAGACTTCCCTGGGTCGTAGCCCCGAGTACGGATACTCTGCATGGTATCTCGCTGCGCTGTTGTTGGCTGGCGTTCGTTGGCGTGTCCGTCGCGCAGCAGAAGCTTTCTTTGAGCAAAGTAAAAGCGACGATTGATGAGCTTATCAGCACGGAATAGAGCTGCTGCGTCGGTAGGTGTAAGCAAAATGCCACAAGGGATTGATAGGAGTGTACACTGGAGATGTCATTCACTGTCTTCGGATATGCAAAACGTGCAACCGAATGCGGCAGCTGTGTTATTGGATTGGAGCCATAAGCCCTCTTAGTTAGAGTGCCCTGTTTACTTTTGTCCAAATTGGGCGTAGTCTCCTCTGCACGCAGTAGTCCTGGCCTTCCACCGAAAAATGTCCAGGTCATTGCTAACTTATAGTCCCGACTGACGGAGGCAACTTACGTTTCTCTGCATTGAACACCGCGTCACCGAGCTTCACAATTCTATCGTTTACTACGGATACCTAGGTAGGTGTTTGCACTGATACTACGGAGTCCGCAAGCGCGCCCCCTCCCCTCTGCACAGTGACTACGCACACTGCGAATGGAGTTTAGGCCCCTGAGGCTGGAAACAAGTAGTGAGCTGGGGGAGACGGCTCTCGACGGACGGGAGTGGGCCGGAGAACCTGAGCGCCAGCAGGCGGGGCCGGTGCATTACCGTCAATTGATGAATGACAACCCGAGCTTAGGTTTTTCCCCCCTTCCAGAGAATAATTTTTTTCCCACCACGGTTTGGACCAAGTAACTCGGTCATATGCTCGACGCAACCTCCCGAACCTGCAACCGTTACCAAGGTTGCCATTGCTTGTGGCATAGGACCCAGGGACCATTCTATTCCTCTTCTTCAAGTTTTACGCCGCTTTGGACGTAGTAACCATCCTCGCTCCTAAACTGTTCCCTCGTACTGGATTCGCTACCAGTCTGTGTGAATCATCATTGGACACGAAGCGACTCGTTCCGTACTGCTTCGACAATACTCTACTACTATACAATATATCGTACTGCGTCATCACTGCCGTCAAGTTCCCGGAGACATCAATTGTTTAGCTCTACTCTCGCTCAACATGTCGCAACCCGAACAACTCACGGGCAGAGGTATTGCCAGCACCCACCATCCTTCTCTTCCCGACACAGACTAATCTGATTTTCCTCATCACGAAGAAGACGCTATGAAGGAGACTGCTTGTTCTGCTGATCCCCAGAATGAGGCCCAGCCTGAGACCAGCGACGTTGACCAAGCTTTCGAGGGTGAGCAAATGAACTCCGTTCCAAGGACGTAAGAAAACCGAACCAGAACTAATAGCAGAAGCTCTGGTGACCCTCACAATAAACCTCCCTCATGAGCCCCGTCAAATGCAGATCACGGTGAGTGAGCATACACCTATGCGAATCTTGTCTCCTAACAGATGCGAGGCAGATTTCCCCTCAAGAACAAGTTCACGAAGTCAGACAATCTATCATCGACTTGCCGGTTGCATTTCAATATACGTGCTTCCACTTGGAGCACCAAGGCGAGCGCATCAACGATTTCCTGCCCATCTCCGATATCAAAGGCCTCGTCGAAAACCCCCAAGTCACCCTTGTTGAAGATCCCTACACCGAGAAGGAAGCTCGCATACACCTGGTGAGGATTAGGGAGCTTATCGGCGCTGCAGGTGATCGCCCCGATGTTGTCCAAGGCATCTTGCCGGGCACCTCTCTTCTAGACAGCGTCGCTCCCCATGTGGAAGACTCGGTAGATGAAGAGCCGGCTCCCCCAGCGTCGAAGGAGGACAGCGAGGAATACACCTTCGGCGCCCACGTGCCCATCTCAATCCTGCTGCCTCCCGCGACCGATGAAGAGGCCCCCAAGACGATCAAATCGATATCCGTATCTCCGTGGAACCCGCCACCCTGCCACCTGAAGCAACGTGGTCACCTTTTGTACCTCGTCGCTACCACCAATGAGGGGGAGCAGCACCAAATCACCGCTCATGTCGGGGGCTTCTCCGTCAACAAGTCCTCCAACAGCAACTTTGATCCGTTTCCTCGCCCTTCCCCCAAGGGGCAGTCGGCCCATTCCCTGCTGACGCTGCTCGATCTTCTTTCACCCTCCTTCTCAGAATCTTTCCTTAGGCTTCAGGAGTTCAACAACCGCAAGGACCCGCTGGCGACTTTCCAGATCACTAACGCTATACCGTCAGCGCCCTGGATTGTGCCATCTTCCTCGTCGCCTCTGTGTGCTCACGTCGCCGACTGGACGAGACCGCAAGAGACGTATCTGATCTCGGGCGCTGATAACACCGACACATTGCGGGACTGGAACGAAGAGTTTCAGTCCGCGAGAGAGCTACCTAAACAAACAGTCCAGGACAGGGTTTTCCGCGAGCGTCTCATGTCCAAGCTTTTCGCCGACTACAACGACGCAGCCACCCGTGGCGCTGTGCTGGTTGCTCGCGGCGAGGTTGCACCTTTGAACCCTACCGAATGCAAGGACGCCCAGATTTTTGTCTACAATAATGTATTTTTCTCGTTTGGCGCCGATGGCGTGGGAACGTTCACTTCCGAAGGGGGCGATGAGGCCGCCCGAGTGGCCACAGGCAAGGATGTCGCTGGCGTGAGGCTCGTCAACCAACTTGACATCGACGGGCTGTTTACCCCCGCCACAGTCGTCGTTGACTACTTGGGAAAGCGTATCGTTGGTCAGAGTATCGTGCCAGGCATTTTCAAGCAGAGAGATCCAGGCGAAAACCAGATCGATTATGGCGCTGTCGATGGGAAGGATGTTGTCGCCGCTGATGAACGCTTTGTGCCCGTGTTCGAACAGCTTTCTCGCGCCTTGAAGGTCAAGAAGCATGCTGTCTGGGACAAAGACGGCAAGCGCATCGAACTTGAGGCCAGTGTCGAGACGAAAGGCTTGATGGGGACGGACGGAAGGAAGTATGTCCTGGATTTATACCGAGTTACGCCATTGGACATATACTGGCTGGAGGAGAAATTCGAGGACACTCAAGCCGAATATCCCCACCGCATGGCCGTCCTTCGTCCTGAGCTCATCGATACGTATGGGAGGAGGAAGATGAAGGCTTGGGTCGACGAGGAATTGACCCGTCGTGGGCAGAATGGCAAAGCTGCGACCAAGGATGCTTCCATCGATGAGACAGGAAAACTTCAGCAGGCTGCATCAGAAGAGCAGATTGACGAGACCGATGAGGCCGAGGAAAACGACAGTGAGAGCGAAAGCGATGAGAGCGACGGAGAGTCGAAGCCCGCTCAGCAAGTTGATGGGGCACCTCAGCCGAAGGAAACTGTCGGATCCGATGGATTGAAGAGCTCTGAAGACCTCAAGAACCACATCGACCTTTCCAAATTTCAATTTTCTCTCAATCCTGACGTTTTCAGCGGCCAAGACCCGCAGAGCGATGTCGAAAAGATCGAGATGAAGGAAGATGAGGAGGAGGTTCGCCTTGCCTGTCGTTACCTTCGGGAGCAAGCTATTCCTGATCTCATTCGAGAACTCGTGGACTGTGATATTAGCTTTCCCATGGACGGCCAATCCCTTGGTCGCTTGCTGCACAAGAGAGGCATCAACATCAGGTACACAGGCAGGGTAGCAACACTGGCTACTGATCCCCGGCTGCAGTGCTTGAAAGATATCTGCGTGCAAGACATGGTCGCCCGATCCTTTAAGCATGTCTCCGCCATGTACCTCCGACATTTGCCCGCGGTCTTCACGTCGGCTTGCATTGCGCATTTGCTCAACTGCCTTGTGGGGTTCGAGTTTAATTCCAAACCGGCCGCCAACGTGGACTCCGCCCTGAGGTCCCTCTATTCCGATACAGACCTCTCGTTTGAGACGGTGACACCCGAGTCTCTTCGCAGCAGCATCTCAGAGGAAGTACTCAAAAGGTTCAGATATCAGCTGGACGAGGAATGGTACGCCCGCGTCAAACCTCTGCAGTTGGTGCGCGAGATCTCCCTGAAACTGGGATTTCAACTCCAGGCAAGAGAGTACAATTTCAGGAGTGGGCCAGTAAACCAGGCTCCTGCGACTCACGCCACCAACGGAAAACCTGCTACCACTGTGCGAACCAATGGCGATGCCAACAAAAGGAAGAAGAAGAAGGCGGCAACAGCCCGTGATGCTACCCCTACATCTTCGCCTCCAGCCCTGCCGACCACGACTTTTACCCCCGAAGACGTTGCCAACGTGGTTCCGATTGTGAAGCACTCCTGCCCTCGAAGTGCTCTTGCCGAAGAGGCTTTGGAGGCTGGTCGCATCTCCATCATGCAGAATCAACGCAAGCTAGGCCAGGAGCTCCTCTTGGAGAGTCTGTCTTTGCACGAGCAGATCTACGGTATCCTCCATCCCGAAGTCGCACGGGTATACAACACGCTCTCTATGTTGTACTATCAACTAGATGAGAAGGAGGCCGCTGTAGAGCTTGCGAGGAAGGCAATCGTGGTTTCTGAGAGGACGGTTGGCATTGACTCTGCGGAGACCTTGCTCAACTACCTCAACCTGAGTCTGTTTCTTCACCAGGCTGGTGATAGCAACGGGGCTTTGGTTTTTGCCAAACATGCATTGAAGTTGTGGAAAATCATCTACGGCCCTGATCATCCCGACTCCATCACGACTATCAACAACGGTGCCGTTATGCTCCAGCACCTCAAGGCCTACCATGAGTCTCGTCTCTGGTTTGAGGAATCGCTCCGCATCTGCGAGAGCGTGTTTGGCAAACAGTCCATCAACGCCGCCACACTTCTCTTCCAGCTTGCTCAAGCCCTGGCTCTTGACCAAGACTCTAAGGGCGCCGTTAATCGCATGCGCGAATCTTACAACATCTTCTTGAGCGAACTCGGTCCGCAGGACAAGAATACCAAGGAGGCGGAGAGCTGGCTGGAGCAGTTGACCCAGAATGCTGTTTCCATCGCCAAGCACGCCAAGGATGCACAGGCACGTCGTCTTCGTGCCGGTATTCGCTTCACTCCCAAGGGCGCCCCCTACGAGGCATCCGCCGCAGCTCCCCGAGTGTCAACCGCCCAGACCACACACTTGGACGGTTCGTCGCAAATGGACTCCCGAAGCATCGACGAACTGATCAAGTTCATCGAGGGGACTGATCAGCAGACCAACCCCAAAGCAAGGTCTGGACGGGGGAACCCGAAGAGAAGGGGTAAACCCTCCCAATGAACACATCGAACGGCCGCCGCCGCAGAGCGCATTCCGACCCTCGTACTCACGCTGGATGTCGAAGTCCTTGCGGTCCCGCCAAGAGGAAAATTCTGACGCAATTCTCATCTAGAACACTCGCGGCGAAATAGATTGATGGACACGTTGTCATAAATGTACATGACTGTATATAGGTCGCTGGGCCCGAGGGAACTGGTTCACGGTATGCTCGGAATAGGGCCACCCGCTTGCCGATGGAGACCGAAAACATGGATATGGGGAGGATTCAGTCCCAAAATCACAAACACCTTCACTCTCGCAATTTCCTCAGACCCGTCGATGCCATCCACTGTGACGCCATGTGCTACCCTCACAAATTCGAAAACCTCAAAATGACCGATAGACGAAGCTTCAAATGTAGCATGACTATGTCTCTCCGTTCATAGCACTGGGGACCGGCAATCCTCGTCCTACCGGGGCATGATACGATCCAATGCTTTGAAAGCCCCTAAGTCATTGTTAGCACGCCGCCGGAAGAAAAGCAACACGGGGAGGATGAGGGAACTTGCTTTGCCAGGTCGAAGCCCTGCTCCTCCTCGATTTCATTGGGATTAGGAGGGTCGCTTGCCGCGTCTCTTGCTACGTCTCGTGCTGCGTCTCGTGCTGCGTCTCGTGCTGCGTTTCGTGCTGCCTCTTTGCTGTGCGAACGAGTGGGACTGAGATTTGGTGACTTTGCCGGCGGCGGACTGCTACTCTGCGGCATACTGCCCAGCGACGGTTTGCAAGGACTCATGTCAAAGTGGGCTGTGGGCTTCAGTGGCGTGCTGCCGATATCAGCATACTTCCAGAAGGGAGCTGGTGAGCTCGTCGGCATGTGCTGGCTTGGGCGTTGAGCGGTGCTTGGCGGTGCTAGCCTTGGGTGTACTCGATGGGGGGCCGGTGTGACCAAAGAGGAGCTATCTTCGGGTAGATATGAAGAAGTCAACGTGGGCGATTGGTCGTGATAGCTCGCAGAAGTAAAGTTTGCCGACGCAGAGGCGCCTCCCTTGCGGGACCGAGGAAGAGGACTTCCGTCGGCAGTCAGTGCTGTGCTGGGTGGCGCCAGGCGTCGTGTGCTGCGATCTGGAGTGGACTGGGGGACGGTCATGGAGGAGGTTGGAGGCGGCGAGCCCGTTGCCGAGACCTTCCTTTTACGCGTCGAGGCGGCCTCTCTTGTAGTCATGTCTCTCGGACCATGAGTGATGTAGTTCAGCTGGCTGGGCGACGATGGCGCAGATGATCCTCTGTGACCGCCACGGCCGCCTTTATAGGCGCTGCGTATCATTTCTTCTCGAGCATCAGGAACAATTTGCCACTTCATGCCTTTACCGGGCTCATCTGTGGATCTGGCAACCTTGTCGAAAGCCTTATTTAAAGAGAGGTTATGGCGAATGGAGTTCTTAGCACAGTGTTAGCGGACACATGATAGGTGATCTATCAGAGAGTAGAGCGTATATGTATACCTGCCAGCCAGCGGCTTGTTGGTTCCTGTAGTAAGCGTAGTTGCTCATGATGAAATTGTAGATGCCATTTAGATTGAGTTTTCCTTCAGGAGTATTTATGATGGCCTGCGTAATCATTTGTGCATAACTGTACTGCGGCTTAATATGCTTGTTGTCTTCGTGACTGAGGTCAATGTCGTTGGAGTTTAATAGCATTGTTCCGGAACTGGAGTAATGGGGCGACTTATGCTGTGGATGGGTGGGCTTGCCCCGTGCTGACGGAGGAGTTCCTGGGCGTTTATAGTCGGCTGGAGCTGGCGCTATGGGTTGACGGAACTGTTGATTTCGCGAACCCCTTGCAACTGTCCCAATCGTGGAAGAAGGCTCGTCAGGAAGATCTGTCCTGAACTGCGGTGGGCTTGTGGCATCCTGCCGCGACAACCCGGCCCTCTTCAGGTAAAGAGCATGTATGTGAAGGGGACTGATCTCAGTTGGGAGAACGAACATCATTTCGGTGCCACCGACATCGAGCACCTCGCCGCTCTCCAGGCGCCGCAAAGAGCCCTGCTTCAAGGCAGTTCCATTGACTTTGACCCCATTCCTGCCCTTTACTTCGAGGAACCAGATCTCGTCTTTGGAACTGAAATAAATGCGAGCATGCTGTCTCGAAACCATTTTGCTCGGACCCAAGTCGATGTGAATAAAGTCCTCGTCATCCTCGTTGACACCTTCAGACAAACGGCCAATATTGACAACCAACTTAGTGATGTAAAAAGTCCAGTCCATGGCTGCGACTTTCGCGTAGGCTTGAACACCATTCTTATTCGCTTCATGAATCGAATTGGCGTGGTCTTTGCTGGCCTGCACAGGACCTTCCTTGGGAGAAAGCAGGTGCTGGACTACTTGCGATAGTAGCTGATCGTCATCGCTGGGGGCGTGGACGGACTGATCAGCGGTGAGGCTGGACTCGTCGTCGTCTGCGGGCTCTGTCTGTGGAGGATCGTCAACCTCAAACGAGATGTCAGCATATCGGGCGAGAGAAAGATTTCCAAGATTCAGCCAATGTTACCTTCTTGCGACGCTTTGCGGGTCGAGTGGGCGAGCTGTCATCGATTCTCGGTGGAGAGGTTTCGCGACGTGTGTCGCGACGTGAACGCTGCGAGCGCTTCGCTGACGCTGGCATATTGTGCGGGCAGGTCGGACTCGGCATGCGGCAACTGGTGAGTTGAGAGAGGGGCGAGGAAGGAATTGGGCCGCGTATGAGCCCTTCCTACAAGGGCGGGATGCCGACTTTGGGATAGTCGCGTCAAAAGCCCAGTAATGGCTCGGGCAGAGCAAGAGGTCGTGCTTCCAAAAGCCTGAAAGCAGAGGCAAGGCCACCGTCGCAGAGGTTCCGAGTTGGTAAGGCAGGTAGATGCCACCCACGCATTAAAAAGAGGCAAGAGAGAAAAAGACCACTCTGAGAAGGAGCGAGCCGGAATGATCCGTTGTAAAAGAAAGATGGGCAAGGCGACAATAAACAGCTTCTTCGTGGTGGGAACAGGCGAGTCGGAATGTTGGTAGACCTGGTTTGTGCAAGGGTTAAAATGCGATCGCGCAAGCCTGGCACGCGTCGCCCTTTTTTGGCAAGGGAGGGGGCGAGGGCGTTAATGAGTACGCAGTGCCCCACTCCCATCAGGCAGTGAGTGAGTGCCTCTTCATACTAAGTTAGGTAAGTACCTTAACGTTAGGTAAGTAATGTCAGGTAAGGACCTAAGGTAGGTACTTAGGTACCTAGAGGTACCTAGACACCTAGAGAGGCAGGGTGCGCGACAACGGTAACCTACCTACCTACCCAGGTACCTACTAATACTGGCACTCTCAGCCAGAGGACTATTAACCAGTCCCATACTGACCTTTGTTCTTGGGGTGGGCGTTGCGGGCTGCCGGGCTTCCTCTCTCTCCTGTTATCTGTGTCTGCTCGATTCGGTATGTTTTACGGATACCGAGCACACTGCTGGAGCCGGAGCATTACTTGCTTGTATCCTGCGGAGCCTCTTCTGGAACATTGTGCGGATACTGGACGTACCCGACCGCACACTATCACGTACAGCCGGCTGCCGGCCGTATCGTATTCCTATTTTCATTGCGTACTGGACCTTACCTTACATACTTCGTACATGAGTCGACGACCTACCTGGCTTATACGGACGGGTGAACTGTATGGCGACTGAACAACTCAACAATTGAGACACCTGCCTACCTTTCGCGCTGCCCTCTAAATCCGTCGCCAAAAGACGTTGAAGCTGCAGGATAAAATGCATGAGATCATAACCCTGCAATTAGGGCAGCTGAGCAACTACGCAGCCACTCACTTCTGGAATACCCAGGTTCGCCGACATTCATCTCCCTTCCTTCACCTATGCTGCGATCTCATAGCTAACGCTGGTGCTCATCTCCGTCGGTCGTTGTAGGAGTCATACTTCACATACTCTGGCCAAGACCAGTCCCCTGTGAATCACGACGTCCATTGGCGTTCTGGTGTGGCACTCGACGGCTCTGATACCTTTCTTCCACGCACTGTAGTCTACGATCTCAAGGGCGGCTTCGGCTCGCTCCGCAAGATCAACGCACTCTATGATGCAAGCGATGATGAGACTCCTGCTCATCTCTGGTTCGTATTCTCGACCTCGACAACCTCATGCTCTCGGCCCTGACCGATTGACATGGTAAACAGGGAAGGCGCGCCTCAGGTTTTCAAGCACCCTCAAATCGACCCGAGTGCCTACCAAAAAAGCTTAGATCTGGGCACATACGCCCCAGCCATGAAGCAAACTGACGTGCGGTACTGGTCCGATTACTCCCGCGTCTTCTATCATCCGAAATCACTTAACCAACTTCATGACTATGAGCTCAACTCGTCTATAATGCCGTTCGATAAGAATTGTTTGGGTAGGGAACTTTTCGATGCCCTGGACAAGGAACACGACATTGTTGACCGTGATGTTCGTCCGTTTGTTGAGGAGGCCGATCAGATGCAGGGTCTTCAGCTCATGACAACCATCGACGATGCTTGGGGTGGATTCGCAAGCGAATATCTCGAACGTCTACGCGATGAATACGGCAAAGTGACTATCTGGGCCTGGGGCCTGCAGTCGCCCGTACCAACCACCAGAGCAGTACGGGTTATCCCCTTACACGTCCCAGGTCTTTCAGCATTGCATTTCTTCTGACATGAGCCTCTAATTTAGGATCATCAACGTCTGCAGATGGCAAACACTGCAAGAGCGGTAAAGGACCTGTGTGAAAACGTATCGATGCTTGTCCCGCTGGCGCTTCCGCAGACCCGTTTCCGTCCCAACATCGACGTTGACCTGCAATCCCCATGGCATACCGCTGCTCTGCTCAGCACTGCTATGGAGACGGCAGGTATTGCATCTCGTCTGAACACTCACGCCTATGGAAGTGGCTTGCGAGCAACATTGAGTCACCTTGTCAGTGGTCTCAATCTCCGTGGTAAACAAACCATGAGTCGCCTGCAGATGAGTGTTGGTAATCCAACGCGAGATTGGGCGGTTGTGGACCAGACACCGCCGTCGAGGTTGGACGCCGACAACGCCGACGACGCGGAGCTCGACATCGACTTCTTTGACATCCTGCGGAAGAAGACTATGGCCCGCCGGGGGTCCCCTCACTACACAAATAAGGACCCTCACTTCTTTGGCCGGTCGATAACCACCCGTGGCTTCTCTTCAGCCTCAGATAAGTTCGAGGAGCAACGCAGCAGGCAGAGAGGTGCACTCTTAGAGACAAGCATACAGAGGTAAGCAAGGGAGCACGCAGGCAGTCTTCCACCGTACGAGTATCTTACACACCTTTATTCAGATATCACACAAATAATGGCTTCCCGCTCATCGACAGTTTCCCCAGAGTTTTCTTAGACCATAAGACAGAGCCTTTCTCCGGGGCTATTGGCATCAAAACCCAGCTATCCACCGATACTTCTGTATCTGTCTCTATGAAAGCTCTTCGGTTGACCGTCGCTTCATCCATCGGCCTCGAAGATCGCGAACACATAAGCAACGAACTTGCCGATTTGGCCGAGGCATATCGGGAAGGCTGGTCTAGTGGAAGCGACGATGACGACGAATGAGCCTTTTCACGCAAGTGAGTGGAAAGAGGTACATGTATGTCAATAATCGATACATTCCCACAAGGACCGGTGAATGTAAGACAGAAAATGTAAGACAGAGATGGATTCCTGATGATTGTGACATTGCACAGTCTATTCTCCAATGCCGCATGGTACCTATCTAACGTACAGCCGACACTACTTGGTGAGGGCCCAAGTTGGTGTTCAAAGCCTCCTCCGACATATCGCAATGCATTGCTCATATTGCGTCGTCACCTTCGCCTGATGGCGAGTGCCATGCTGAAAGATCCCTGAAGTGCTCTTTAGTAGCTTCCGCTCGCTCAAGTTGGCTCACCCACGCAAACCTTGGTGAACAACATACTAGAGACCACGATACGTACTGGGTAGTGGATTAATGCCCGTCTATCCTGTCCTTGCCCCTTCAGCCCCTAGCCGTCTCGTTTTACTACTTTCCGGTTTGCTTTCGCAGATATCGCCGGTCATCGGGACGAGTGGAGATGTGCTTGACTGGCGCTGATTTAGGGTTACTTCTGGACATTCTTCCTGTGTCCCTCTGCTAATCACTGAGCTGATAGCGAGGGAAGCTGATGTCAAGGCCGTGAGGGGTGCGCCAAGAAGTGATTACAACAAAGGCCGTTGATTCGAAACACGTGAGTGCACTTGAGAACGGTCGCGGAGGTGGCCATCACGCACGCTTAGCTAGTACTGATTGGTAAAGCCTGCTGGCGCTTGGCGGGCGGCTGTTGATTCTCCTGTGCGACTCGTCAGCCATGTATCCGCCCACAACTGAATGCGCGAGGCTTTCAGCTGTTGACCTAAAGTTTGATGGATGCATTACCTCTGAGGCGCTTCGCTTCTTGAGTGTGGTAGCACCATTCGCATTGAGCTGTCTCTTCTGTGGCTTCTGCGGTTTCTTCTCTCCCAGTTCAAATACATCGTCCGGCAGGTTAAAACTGTATTTTGATGAGCTATCACTCATCTCAAAGGCAATTGAACGTGCCTACCTCCGAACATGCTGAACTGTCAACGAGTTCAAGTCTGCTTCGTACTTATCCCAGGAGGTGCATAAAGATTTGAAGTTATCCACTTGATAAGACAAGTCGAGAGATTTGGCGCCTAAGCAGTCAGCGTGACCCACTCAATCAATAGGTGGCCAGATTCGCAAGTTATATTGCAGCATCGTTCATATTGGCATACCTTCGGTCAGTGTGAGCCCAATGTAGTGCGTCGTAGTGAACACTTCGGTCGGTGCCGGAAGTTGTTGTGCTGCAACTTCGGAAGAGTAATGGGCCGCTTCTCCACATCTCGACGGGTTTGTCTCAGAAGCAAGGGCCTCTGATTTTGTGTGTGACTCGGCACAATCCAGCCCAGATACCGCTTTCGCTCCCGTCTTATGCATGATAATACCATTCTGATCCACCTTGGCCTCGACGTCCTGAGGTTTCGATGCGGTGGGAGTAGCAGCATCTTGGCCGTCGAGGTCGTTTACCAAAAAACTAAGGTTCCCTGCCTGGACCTGTTGTATCTCCTCGTCGTTCCTGCACTTGTGGCGACGTTCGTGGCCTTTGTTGAATGCATGGGCAAGCGCTATGGACTGATGCTGCTCCAGCCCCTGGACCAAAACACGTACTTTGGACTCGACATAACCTGACCAGATCTTGTGGGCTTCCTTGTCGGTGCTAGCGGTGATCACAGAAATGTAATATTTGTACCCTTGGGTGAAGAAAGTATGCTTGGTGAACAGTTCAGCCCAGATAGTTTTGCCGCTAATGATTTCGTCAGTAATGTCGCAACCGCGCTGCAACTCCTGCTGGATGACTGTCATTGCTGATCGCGTGATATTGTAAGTGGCGCACATGGAAGGATAGGCCGGGGTGATGACTGGCATGAGATGAAACTGATCTCCTCTATAGACCTAGAGCGTATGAGTGTAAGCACGTCTTCACAGGTAGGCAGGCACGCGAAATCGATGGTGGAAGCCAACCTTGGGGTTCCAGACGCGGACTTGCAGGGGTCCACCTTCAACGTTCTTTAAAAGGACAGGCTGAGGCCACGGCCATCGGCGCATGATATGGAAGAATTTGTTTACGATAACCGAGCTGGCAGCTTTTGGATAGAGTTGACAGACGCGAGCGACGAGCATAGCCCACGCTACGCCACCAGGGAAGCCCATAATGTTGGCGTAGATCGCGCGTCGCTGAGCCCATAGCTTGATTGCTCGCAGGGCCAGTTTAAAGGTAGCCTCTTCGGGGACCAAGCTCAAGATCTCATCCGTTACCCGCGTGCCGTTCAGTGACCTGAGCTCAGCCTCGTCGAGCCCTCGGAGGAGACTGGAGTCCTTCACCTGGAAGTCCTTTGGCAACTGTTTTAGCATGGCAATGCGGGAGAAGATAAGGTCGATGCTGATGCCCCGAAACTCGAACTTGATGATCGGCACGAAAGCGTCGGCAACCACGGCCATGTCTGTGATGGCACCAGTCGGCGCCATCTCTTTCAACAAGTCCGGGAATATCTCGAAATAGTCGGCCCGGGTGACGTACTTGGGAGCTACAACGAGAGTATCGATATCGGAGCCAGGGCCAAAGACGCCCAAACGATAGCTGCCGTACGTAAATATCTGACCGCGGGCATCTCTGATCAAAGCGTCGTTGCCGGCTTCTCTTTTCCTAGCTACTCGTTTGACAAACTCGTCGCAAATCTGACGCAGCTGAGCAATGACCTGTTCTCTGAATGTCACAACCGAAACATGTTAGCGACGGAGGAAAATTACTTTGCTGCGTATAGGGCAGACAGAGGTTAATTACTTGCCTCTTGGCTGTTTCCGCAGGACTTTCGAACGTGTTCTGCTTCCGCAGCTCTTCAATCAAAGCTTGCGTCATTTGATTCTCTCCTTCGGTTGGCAGCGCTGTCGATATGGGCGGCGTCACGCCATATGCTCTCTCTTCGCCAGCCATGGTGATACTTCGCTAAAAATTTGGGTCGACAAGCGCGGGGAGCGAAACCCAGGCTGACGAGCTGTGCTGGGCGAAGTGAAGGCTGACAGCAACAAACTTCGGCAGTCAGGTAGGAGGCTTTTTGATGGGGAAATCGTTAGGTTCGTTTGAGGAGGAACAGTATGGCGCTGAACCAGGCAGTAAGCAAATGAACCTGACCGTTCAGGATGGTCAGCCTGGTAAGTAGATGTGATAGCTGGTGGTAATCAACAAGCGTTGGTACAGATACGCGCAGGGTATGCCAACAATAGACGCGTAGCTTACTATGCACCTAAGGTTCATTGTGATTGATTAGTCGGTACGGATATATGTAGCATCATTCTCTAGTATTAACATAGTACTTCTCTATTACTAGTAAAGTCTAGCAGACTAGATCTTATTATATAAAATTGGTTTAAACTTTTTGGATATCTTTAAAATTATTATTAAATACCCAATGTTTCAAAAATTAAAAAGGCAAATTAATATAGAGAAATATAAAGAAATTACTATATTTCTAATGAATAATAATTATAAAAGAAAAAGAATAAAAGTTATATCGAGTTAGTCTAAAGAATCAGGACTTTCTAAGTAATAAATTCAATAGGATATATAAAAGAAGATAATTTGAATTAATGATCTTTTATAAAATACTTAAGATACTACCTTTTATAATTCAAAGAATAGTGAGTAAAAAGGAAAAGTAGTAAATAGTTATAGATTTATAAGTATTTAATAAGATTGTAATTCTAGATACCTATTCTACTTTATTTTTACTAGAAAGTATGTACAAATTCTATAGTAAAAGATTACTATAATTAATATTAAATATCATTTTAATTAAATAATTATATTTAAAAGTAATGAGAGATATTTAATAATTATTAACTACTCAATATTAGAAAATCTTATGGTGATATTAGTTGAGTTAAGAAGTTTCCTTATTTAGACTTAAAGATTCTATAAATAGAAATCTTTAAACTATATTAAAGTTTTATCAAAGGTTCAATTAATAAGATCATAATTACCTTAGAAATTACTATTAGGTTTATTCTAATATATAAAGAACTTCTATTTCTATTATTCTAATAGAAGTAATAAGACGTTGTATAATATTTCTATATGAATAGATCGTATAAAAATCGCTCTATTAATACATACTTATTTTTCCTTTTTATTCCTAGTAGTTCTTAAGTAAATAAGGTAAAGGTATAGAGGTTTACTTTTTTATGAAGTACTAGAAGTAGTTAAAGCTATATATACTATAGTTATAGTATTTTATATACTATAGCTATAGTAGCTAATATACTATAGCTGTTGTATATAATTAGGGGGTAAAATCTAGTATATATTATATATAACTAAATATGGTTATATATACTATATAAAGCTCTATTTCAAGTAGTTTAAATAGGATAGGGTCTATAGAGATAGTGCTAATACCTAAGGTTTAGCTAGTATAAACTCTACTTCTTAAATATATTATTTCTAATATACCCCCTTAGTCTTAAAAGCTTTATCTATAGGCTAACTTTTTTTAAATAATACTAATTAAACCTTCTATTTATATCTTATAAGAAGCTCCTTCTATTAT
>QAPF01000793.1:0-18123 GCA_004367935.1 Colletotrichum sidae | reverse complement strand
TTATTAGTTTTATATAGAATAAACTAGCTACTTCAACTAATTAGCTATTAATGTTTAACTAGATATTACTTATATTATAAGTAAATTATACTAAGTAAATACTAACTCCTCTCTTACTTATTAATATACTATTTAATATTTCTTTCAATATCCTATTAATATTACTAATTATAATATTATATTTAGAAGAATAAATCTCATAATAGATCTAAGTCTCTATATTATAATAAATACTACTTTTATTAATAATAAACTATTATATATATCTACTATTAATTATATTATCTATTTTATTAAATTACTTATTATTTAAAAGTTTAAAAAACAAATAAGTATTACTCTGAATTCTATAGAAATAGAGTTAATTAACCTTATACCTACTAATATATCCCTTAGGTAGATTTAATAATATATCGAGTAGCTATTAGATTAACAAATTATGATACTTATAATCCTCTTTACTAACAGTATTAATATTCTAGTAAATATTATAAATTCTCTAAATAAAGTATATATATAGAATATTAATATTTAGTATAAATAAATTATTTAGGAACTTAATAATAATCATATAACTATTCTATACTTTATTAAAAATATCAATATAACTACTAATAATCTTATTAAAGTTCTAAATACTATTTAATATAAGATTTTTATAAAACTATTAGGAATAGTAAATAATTTAGATTATCAATTACTTCTAGAGGAATTACTAATAATTAGATTAATTAATACCTAATTAAAGAGCTTTAATACTATTAATCCTAAAAATATTCTACTTTTGAAGACTCTTTAGATTTAGAGTTTTCAATTTAAAATAAATATTTTAGAAACTTTAAACTAGTTTTATATATTTAACTAACTATAAGGCTAGCTTAAGGGGGAATATTTAGGAGTAGGCCTAAAGCCTTATATATTATAGACTATAAGTACTTATATTATATATTAGTCTAAATACTATAGTCTAGAAATTTACCTTCTTATTTTTATAGTAAGAAGTTCTTCTTCTCGAGATATTACTAATAAGATTACTATTGCTTTAGATCCTAACTTCTTACCTAGAAGTTATATAGTAAGTTAGTAAGATTAGAAAGAATAAGTACTATCTTCTTTTAAATAGAAGATTCTATAAATCTTTTTAAGATTATTAATCTAATTATTAAAGAAGTTAAATATAGCTTTCTTAATTCTATTAACCTACTTAATTTAACTAGATTTTAAAAGGATTATATTAAATATTATTCCTATACTATAAGTTTTATTAATATATAATCTTATTAAAACCTTATTAAAGTCTACTAAATAAATAATATCTATATTATTAATATATCTAATAGTATTATTATTCTTATTAATACTATTCTTGGTTTATTTATAATTAAAATAAAAGTATATTTTATACTTAAGATAATATACTAATATTTCATCTATATCTATCTATTACAAATTATTAAACCTTTTTACTGAATAAATATATAATTTATTTAAAAAGAGATTAACTCTTTCTACTATAAAATATACTATTTTACTAAATCTATAGAGATTATTAGCTATAATACCCTTCTCCTCCCCCTTATTTAAATAAATCAAGAGATTTATCTTAATTTTATTAAAGTTAAGTTATTATTAGTAATAGATAAGAAATATACTTTTTATTTTCTTAATTACTATAGTAATTACTTCTAACTTATTTTATTCAATATTTACTATTATAATATTATATTTAAAATTATCAATAAGTTTAATGATACTTTTGTTAATATAACTATATTAATTATAAAATTATAAATCTATAATAATATTCTAAAGTTTGAGAAAGTATTTAGAGATTCCTATTTTATAAATATTCAACTCAACCTAACTACTACTTATATATAATTATTAATAAATCAAATAATTAAATATATTAACTAGACTATTATTAATAATAATCTACCTCAGGAATTCCAAAATTATACTATTAATATTATTATTTAGATCTTTAACTTCTTATTTTAAATTAATAAGAGAAACCTTAATCCTTATAAAATTGTAATAAGAAAGTTAAATCTAACTAAGGATTATAAGCTTCTATATATTAAATATATCTATATACTTAGATATATTACTTATATTTATAAAATAAGAAATAAATATTCTCTTTATATTATTAAGATAGAAGTATATATTATAAAAGACTTTCTTATTAATTATTATTCTTTATATAGTTATATTCATTATATTTATATTCCTAATAAGAAAACTTCTTTATTACTATAAGACTTACTTTAATTAGAATTTTAATAAGACTATTTTATATCTTCTTAATAATAATATTAAACATAATAATATTAATTATAATATTCTATTTGATAAATCTAACCCATAGATTTAATATTCTAATTATATTTTTAATTAAAATATTATTATTATAGAATATTCTTATTAAAAGAGAAAGACCTTATTTTAAAAATATATTAAACTAATAATATTTATACTATAGAATATATAATTCTATTACTAAAAAACCTTTTTCTTCTTTTTATTACTATTTAACTAAAACCTATTAATATTATAGATAATAAGAGAGATAATAACTTTATAAATGCTATTTAGAAGTAAGGTTTAAATTGCCTAGATCCTAATACTAATCTATTAATAATAAAACTAGTTAATATTCCTACTGTTTCTACTTTAAATTAACCTTATTATACTATAATAATAAAGCTATTAAATTATTATTATAAAATTTATAATTTCTATTTTTATAATAAGAAGAAGATCTATCTTATTACTAATATTTATATTAATCTAAATATTCTAATTACTATTATTCTTCTTATTATTAGAATACTATTAAAAGTTCTTCTTTTAGATTATACTATTTTTTATATTATTAAAGAAGTAAAAAAGAATCCTTTCTAACTTTCTTACTAAGAGTCTATATATAATATTAAGATTAATGGAATAGTTACTAAAAAGACTTTCTATATTATTAATAAGCCTTTTAATATTGAAATACTTTTGAATATATAGATTTTTAAGATTAAAATTAATATTTTAAATAATATTATAAGATTTAAAACTTAATAAGTTATTTATAGTAATTATAAAAGAGGTAATTAGTTATATCAAGAAGTTTATACTACTTATTAATATTTTAAATAATATTATAAGATTTAAAACTTAATAAGTTATTTATAGTAATTATAAAAGAGGTAATTAGTTATATCAAGAAGTTTATACTACTATAGTAACTACTACTATTATATACTTCTTCTTTATTATTATTATATTCTATTATCTCTTATATAAGATATATAATTCTAATATTACTTTTCTTATTATTCTAATATCTCAAGGTATTTAAATTTATATTTATAAGCCTATAAGTTATTCTAATGATATAAATAAAATTTCATTATTATATAAAGCTCTATATAGCTTCTATAAAAGCCTCCTTTAGTAATTCTAACTTATTATAGCTAAGACAAAGAAGATTAGCTTTATACTTATTAAGGGGAGATTTACTTCTTTATTAATAAGAATCTTAATACTTATACTTTTATATATATTAATAATAATACTATAGCTACTCCTATACTTAAAATTATCAAGAAGATTTATAAGATATTTAAAATTATATATTCTTTTAAAAGTCTTAGTATTACTATTTAGTTTTTCAAATTTTAGATTTATTATAGTATTATAAAGATCTTCTTATATTAATATAAATATATTAACATCATTCTTTATTATTTTAATTATTACAACCTTTATATTATTAAGACCCTTCTTTCTATTAATAAGAATTTTCTAATTATATAATTAAAAAATAGATATAATAATTAATCTTACTAGCTCTATATGAAGTAAACTAGCTGTTTTAACTAGTTAGCTATTAATATTAAATTAGATATTACTTATACTATAAATAAATTATACTAAGTAAATACTAACCCTATTCTTACTTATTAATATACTATTAAATACTTCTTTTAATATCTTATTAATACTACTAATTATAATATTATATTTAGAAGAATAAACTTTATAATATATTTAAAACCTTATATTATAATAGATATCACTTCTAATAATAATAAGCTATTATATATATCTACTAGTAATTATATTATCTACTTCTTCAAATCGCCTATTATTTAGAAGTCTAAAAAATAGATAATTATTATTCTAAGTTTTATAAAAGTAGAGTTTATAAACTTTATACTTATTAATATATCTTTTAAATAGATTTAATAATATATTAAGTAGTAACAAATCAATAGATTACTATACTTATAATCCTCTTTACTAATAATACCAATATTCTAATAGATATTATCAACCCTCTAAATAATATATATATATATATAATATTGATATTTAATATAAATAGATTAAGAATAATAATATAATTACTTTATATTTTACCAAGAATACTAATATAACTACTAATAATCTTATTAAAGTTCTAAATATTATTAAATATAAGGATTTTATCAAACTACTAAGAATAATAAATAATTTATATTAAGGATTACTTCTAGAGGGATTACTAATAATTAGATTAATTAGTATCTAATCGAATAGCTTTAATATTATTAATCTGAAAAATATTCTACTTTTAAAAACTCTTTAGATTTAGAGTTTATAATTAAAAGCTAGTATTTTAGAGGTTTTAAACTAGTTTTATATATTTTAATAACCTTTAGGTTTAACGTAAGGGGGAGTATTAGCAGGTTACTTATAGCTATCTAAACTATATAATATAATAGTTTAAACTATAGCTATAAAAGTACCCCTTAGCTATATAAGTAGTTATAAGACCTTCCCCTCTTTATATATATATTTAGTATTACTTTTAGCCTTATTACTTATGAAACTTTATAATTAAGATAACTACTGATAGTTAAAATATTATTTATACTTATAGCTATTATATATATAGTTAGCTAGAAATTAAGTATAATTTATAATATAATTATTCTTTTACTTACATTATTATTATTAATTTCTAAAGATCTTTATAATTTATCCATATAATTTAGTAATAATTAGCTTTATCTTATTAATACTACTATAGGGTATATTAATTATATTATATATTTAGTATATAATTATATATATATCTCCTTATTAAATTTTTCTTCTAAGTCTTAAGGGTTTAAATGGATATATTAAAGTAAGTTAATCCTTATTACTATTAATTTTGTTACTTTTGCTTTATATTTAGAATAATATCTAAGCCTTTTATTCTATATATAGATTTAACTATAAGCTTTACCTAATAATAGTATTTATACTAATATTAGCTTATAACTAGTTAAAATAGTAATAAAATTACTTATTATTAGAATAATTATACCCCTAGTTCTAATATTTAACTCTATAGTAGTAGAAGACCTTATAGTAATAATCTATATAGAGAGAGTTTTATTAAAACTAAAGCTTGATATATATAGTTAAAAGTAATTACGAAGGTTATAGAGTTAAGAATCTTTATAAATTTCTTAAAGATAGAATAAAATAGAGTATTTATAAGAAATAGGCATTCAAAATCTATCGCTTTTCTATATCTAAGTTATTTTTAGTATAATCTAGTAGGTAGAACAGTAATATATTATACCTTTATTATAGAATTGAAATCTCTTCGAAATCTATATAATTATTTATAAAGAAAATACTATGGAATAGGTATATAGATATCTAACTATAACTAGTATAATTAAAACTATCATTCTATTAGAATAAGTTTTAATAAGATTATTTTAAATACTATGATTAATAGGTAGTTTATAGATATTTAAAAGAATATCATCTAGTTAACTTATAACTTACTATATTAAGCTAATAATATTAAAGACTAGGTATTAATTAGATAATATTTTAATATTAATATATTACTATAATACTAGTTATTTAATACTTTAGAGTATTATAGTAATAAAATTATAGAGGTTTTAAAAGTTATCTACTTATATTAGAAGTATTTATATCTAAATAGGTGTTATTTATATATTAGTTATATTTAATTAATATATTAAGATTATTTACTAATAAGAGTAAGCTAAGTCTTACTATATTGATATTGAGATTATAAGTTAGTTTATATTAGTAGTAGAGAACTTTTACATTTGTAGTATAAAGCCTCGTCTTAGGGGTAAGTAAGGCTTAGTTAATAAAAATATTAAGGTTATAGTAAGGTTGTAATAAATGTTTAAATAGAGTATAATTAGTAGTAATTGAATGTTTTGAGATATTTGAATTATATATAGTTATAAAGGCGTGAAGGTATAAAAGTATGAGGTTATTATAGAAAGAGTTATTAGTTATTTATTATTTGTAAAAAAGTTAATATAGAGTAGGTATACCAGTTATAATTATAAGAGGTTTAGTTTTAGATTAACTAGAAACTAGTTATAGTAGTTAGTAGGGAGGTAAGAAGGTTAAAGTTATATTTTAAGCGGTAATATATCTACTAATAGTTATAATAGAGAGCGAGTTATTAGCCCCCCCTAATTATATTAATATAATTATAATATTTGATAAATATTTTAAAGTTTATATTATTCTATTTTCTTTAGTATTAATCATAGGTTATAAGAATTCTAGATTTATTTCTAATTATTATGATTACTTAGATAATTAAGAAGTTATTTTATATTAGTATAATTAATAGTTTATAATATATATATAGATATATATATGTATATATATGTTTATCTAGGTAGTATATTATTAAATATTCTTCTAGTAGATTCCTATTTAATATTATAATTAATCAATTTAGTAATAAATATCTATATCTTATCTTTAGAAATATTATAATTTTTACTTACATATTTTTTACTTAATCAATATACTTTATTAAATAATACTTTAACTCTGTTATAAAGTTAACTAAAAATAATTTATTATTTTAAAGATATCTAATAGCTTCCTCTCAGATATATATAAAACTTTAGAAATTTCTATAAATCTAATTATTGTTCCTTCTAATTAGAACTATTCTTTATAATAAGATTCTATAGTATAAATATAATGATCTACGTACTTAATTTAGCTAATTATGTACTTAATATTGAGAGGAAGATATATTTTAAAATAATAAGGTAGGATAATATCTATAATTAGTATGATTTTATTATATCTTAATTATAAGTATCTCTCTAAAGACTAAAACTTTAGAAATATATATACTTATTAGATAAATTATAACTACTAAGTAGAAGTCTTCTTTTAGTAAAATCCTATATATATCTTGTAATTTAAACTTTTAAAAATCTCTTAAAATAACTTCAGTCTAATTATTATGTTTAATAATATATAAAAGAATAATATAGCTTAATTAGATAGAAATAGGATTAATATTAGTATAATTGTTAATCTAATCTACTTAGCTATAGCTTTATAAAAGTACTACTAGTAGTAAATAGAGATAATAAGAAATAAAAGAGTAAGTACTATAAACTATTATTATATATATATACTAATCTATAGAGTGATACTTTCTCCTAATATCTTATAGAGAGTAGATCTAAAAATAAAGACTATTATACTTATTAGATAGATAGTAATACCTACCTTATTTAATTAATATATATTACTCTCTTCTTATGCTATATCTTATAATTATTCTTCTTCCTTATATTTTAAATCTTATTATTAATTATTTAACATTTTCCTTTTTAGATCTCTAAGATATATAATAGTTATACTTAGCTAAATAATCATATATCTAAATATTTATCCAATACTTCTTATATTATCTATAAGTAATATTAGTTATTTTTCTATATTATTAATATACAAATAAAGACTTGAAAAATACCTAGAAATAGGAATAATAAACAATAATTTTATAATATTTCTAACTTTAATATTCTTTATCATAATATTATAAAATTACTAGTTCTCTAAATATCCTTATAGAATACCTATTATAATTACTTATAAAATATATTAGAGGAAGTATTAGGAATACTTATAGTTACTCTATATTACTAACTCTTCTATATTACTTTTTAGGATTTCCTTATTAAATAAAATAAGGCTTCTTTTTTAATATTCCTTCTTCTTATTAATATAATATTCCAAACTAACTTAGATACTCCAGCCTAAATTCTAAAGGTTGGACTTAATCTTCTAGTTATTATGATTAAAATAAGATATATTATAGTATTATAATTATTAACTTAATCTTTTATTATCTTTCTACTTACTAAATATATATAAGATATAAGGGGATAGTAGTAAAAAATAGTAATATATTATAAGTCCTTCTCTCTTATTTATCTTAATTACATTATATTTATTACTATATGTTTACTTTAATAAATTCGCAGGAATTTTGATTATTAACTTATTATATAATAGATAAAGAAAAATATTAAATTGATAAGTCGTTATTAGTTTACTTTCTTTCCTTATTTTTACTATATGAGTTTCTAGAAGTTATATTAATATCTTAGGCTATTATATAATTATAATAACTTCAAGTTTATTTATTCTTACTATATAGGCTTCTAGGGATTTCCTTAAGAAGTATTATAATCTTATCTCTTTAGATCATTCCTTATTAATTTATAGTTAAATAATAATAACTAGTATTAATAGTAATAAAATACTACTAATTAGTATTGATTTATGATTAGTAAATATTATAATCAAATACATATACAAATAGTATGTAACTAGTTGTTTCTATTTATAATATCTATATCTAGATTCTAATTAATTTTTATATATATACTATATATTATAAGGATAAATCAATATAATAATCCTTTTGTTCTTATTAGTTTAAATAAGCAGGTTGACTACTTAGTTACTTATTACTATAGTTTTAGCTACTTCAATACTATATCTAACCTAATAGTAATAATAATTAAATTTAACTTACTCTCATATATCTATTTAAACTTTTAATATTCATAGGAAATCAATTAGTAAGAAGATATATACTACTAGAAATATACAATACTAATACTAAATTTCAAGAAAGTATTTAGTATTAATATAGAATTAGTAGTAAGAATTACTACTTATTTTATTAATATTATACTAAGGAAAATAACTATAAGGATAATATATAATAATATAAATATAGTAGTTATATTAAAAATCTTTAATCTATTTAAAGTTATATACTTCTTGGGAACCCTTTAAAGAAAGCTATATCTAATAGTTGGCTCTTATCTTATAAACCTTATAGATAATACTAAGGCTAAGGAACTATTTAAATAGAAGAAACCTTAAGTAGCAAATATAGTTAGTTAATATAATTACTAATAAATAGGGAAGGTATAGATCTATCTATTTTAATTACTTCTCTAAAAGATTATAGTTATATAATATTAATACTAACTAGCTAGTATTAGCTATTACTAATTATTAATAATTACTAGCTGTTAATAGTTAATAGTAGAAGCTAATAGCTAGTAGTAGTTACTATATAGTTTATATAACTAGAAGGTATATAGCTACTAGTTATACTTATTTACTATAGGATTCAAACCTACTGCTCTTACTGTAATAGTAAGAGCTAGCTAGATATTAAACTACGATATTAAGTAGGGATATAATAATATAAATAAAATATTAAATAAGGATTTTTTTGATAGTCTACTTTATAACTATAAATAGTAAGGTTATAATAATTAATTCTAAATATAAGAAATAAAGCTAAAGGTAATACTAAATATATATATATAAAGAGGGAAAGATCTTATAACTATATATATAGCTAAAAGGCGCCCTAATAACTATAACTTAAACTATTATATAATATAGCTTAAATATCGACTAGCTACCTTTCAATACTCCCCTTCAGACTAAGCTTATTACTAGCTAAATATATAAAACTAGCTTAAAACTTCTAAAATACTTATTTTAAGTTGAAAACTCTAAATCTAAGGAGTTTTCAAAAATAGAATACTTTTAGGATTAATAGTATTAAAGTTATTTAGTTAAATACTAAATAATCTAGTTATTAGTAATCTCTCTAGAAGTAATCTTTAATTCAAGCTATTTATTATTCCTAGTAGTTTAATAAAATCCTTATATTTAATAATATTTAGAGTTTTAATAAGGTTATTAATAGCTATATTAAAGTTTGTAATAAGATATAGAGTAATTATATTATTATTATCAACCTCTTAAATAATCTATTTATATTAAATATTAATATTCTATAAATATACCTTATTTAGAAGGTTTATAGTATTTATTAAAATATTAATACTATTAGTAAAAGGAATTATAAATATAATAATCTATTAATCTAATAGCTATTTGATATATTATTTAATCTATTTAGGAGATATACTAATAAGTATAAGGTTAATACATTCTACTTCTATAGAGTTCAAAGTAATAATTATCTATTTCTTAGACTTCTAAATAATACGTAATCTAATCAAATAGATAATATAATTATTAGTAGATATATATAATAATTCATTATTAGTAAAATCAGTATCTATTATAATATAGAGACTTAGATTTATTATAAGATTTCTTCTTCTAAATATAATATTATAAATAGTAGTATTATGAAGATATTAAAAGAGGTATTTAATAATATAATAATAAATAAGAGGAAGATTAATATTTACTTAGTATAGTTTACTTGTAGTATAAGTAATATTTAGTTAAATATTAGTAATTAACTAGTTAGAATAATTAGTTTACTCTATATAGAATTAGTAAGATTAACTATTATATTAATCTTGTAACTATATGATTAGAAAGTCCTTATTAATAGGGAGAGGGGTCTTAATAGTATAAAATATATGGTAGTTAAAATAATATAAAATAGAATTAATATATTTATATTAGAATAAAAAGATCTTTATAATACTATAATAAATCTAAAATCCTAAACATTAAGTAATAATACTAAGATCCTTAAGAAGATATATATTAGGGATGGATTTAATAACTAAGTGATGGATTTATATAGGGGGCTTTAATATAAGTATAAGGTTATTAAT
The DNA here is from genome assembly GCA_004367935.1 of Colletotrichum sidae. Lineage (NCBI taxonomy): Eukaryota > Fungi > Ascomycota > Sordariomycetes > Glomerellales > Glomerellaceae > Colletotrichum > Colletotrichum sidae. The sequence goes on along the minus strand of QAPF01000793.1, from coordinate 7,144 downwards.
ATATTCCAATCTAACTCTTTAAACTGAAATCCTAGCTATTATAGCCTAAATACCCCTCTTATAAATAACTAAGTAGTAGCTTAGTTAGAAGTTACTAGTATACTTTAATATATCCCCCCCCCTTATAAATTATATCTTTATAGTCTTATAACTTAATAAAGCTATTCCTAGATCCTAAAACCCCCTATTTCAATAGTATATATCCTAACCCTCCTACTAGCTTTCTAGTACTTCTTATATATTTAAACTAGACTCCTAATACTTTTATTAAACTTCTACCCTTATAGTAAGAAGAGTAGTACTATTTATAGAGTTTCCTAAAGGCCTCTTATACTACTAGCTTCTTATTACTAAAACTTCTTATTACTAAAACTTCTTATTACTATAGCTTCTTATATACTATAAGCCCTTTATATACTACTATTATTACTATTACTACTGCTACTACTACCCTACTACTCCTCTAGTAATCCCCCTCTCCCTTAAAGCTATACTATAGCTTCTTATTATACTAGCCTCTTATTACTGAAACTTCTCATATACTACTATTGTTACTTCTTATTACTGAACCTTCTTATTATTGAAACCTCTTATATACTACTACTATTATTATACTACTATTATTATACTACTATTATTACTATTCCAATATTCTTCTAGTGATCTTTTTATAAAGCTTAAAGCTATACTATATACTACTACTATTACTCTTATTATCACTTCTATTAATATAGCTTCTTATATACTACTAGCCTTTTATTATTAAAACTTCTTATATACTACTAGTATACTATTAGCCTCTTATATACCGCTCTTATTAATATAGCCTCTTGTTACTATAGCTTCTTCTTATTGTATACTATTGCTCTTCTAATAATCTCTTTGTAGGGCTTAACGTTAAGCTGTATACTATTACTACTACTATTCTAGTAATCCCTATGTTAAAAATTATAAGGTTTATAGTTTTCTCTATACTATATTAGCCATATTAGCTGCTATATAGCTACTTCAGCTATTATACTACGGATAATATAATATTTATATTTATAATAAATAGTTTTATAGCTTCCTAATAGTTATTATCTCCTCTTTTAAAAAGCTATATCTTTATAGCTTTAAGGCTCTTATAATCTTAAAACCCTTATAGCTTTAAAGCCTTTATAATCTCAAAGCCTATATAGTTACAAAGTTTATATAGTTTTAGAACTAATACTTTTCTATTAAGCTTTAGTTCTACTATATTTCAAAACTCTATAGCTTAGGGGACTAAAGAATTCTAAGTTATAATTAGACTTAGAATACTAGTTTCCAACTAACCCCTTAGTCTTTTATACTTTTATAGTAATACTCTTATAAATAATAGAAAGTTCTTTATATTACTACTAGGATAAATAAGGTTTCTTTATATTCCTTAATATTACTAATTATTAGTAACATCTCTAGTAGTACTTATAATACCCCTTAGTAACTTTTATTCATAGCTATATAATTATATAACATATACCTCTAAATACCCTCATATTACTTAAAATAATCATTCTAAAGTAGCTATTTTGAAAACTTTAAAACTTCTACTTACCTAGTACCCCTCTAGTAGTCTTATTACTATAATCTTATAGAAACTGTATATATTAAAATCTCTATATCTATAAATAAGTAAGTATACTAATACCTTTCTTATAATAGCCTTACTATAGCCTCTTGTAATGGCTTCTTATAATAACCTCGTAAGTATATATATTGAAATCTCTATATCTATATACTTATATAGGTATGCTAGTACCCCACTAGTTATCTCTTATTCTTCTCCTAGCCTCGTTCCGCACTAGTACTATACTGGTATCTTTCTAGGATACTTCTTATAATAGTTTTATTATATCCTCAAGTAGTAGTTCTATTCTAGTAGCCTTATAGGTATTATATATTAAACTCTTATTATCTACTATACTAATACTATACTAGTATTTATCTTATAATATCCCTATTAATACTATATATATTGAAATCTTTGCTCCTAGTATACTTAATACTATATATACCGAAATATATATCTATATCTATAGGTATACTAATACTAAATATACTAATACCTTTCTAGTTATTTCTTATAATGTCCCTAATACTATAATGTTTTATAGCAGCCTTATTAATACTATATAATTAAAGTTATTATTTCTACTATACTAGTACGTTTCCTATTAGCTTTTAGTTACTTGATAGCTTTACTATTAGTAGCCTCTAGTAGTAACTTTATTAATACTATGTATATTGAGATTTCTGTGTTACTGTATTAGTACTATACTAGTGCCCCTCTAGTAATAACCTTATTAATATTACTATATAAAGACTATATATATTGGAATCTTTATATCTACTATACTAACACCCTTCTAGTGACAACCTCATTGATGCTATATATATTGAAATCTCTATATTATTATACTAGTATTACACTAGCCTCTCTTATATACTTCTCTTGGGATAGCCTTATTATAGCCTTGGGTAATAGCCTTATAGATATTATATATATTAAAATTATTACTTCTACTACTCTAGTGCTCCTCTAGTATACTTCTCCTAATAGCTTTAATACTATAGCTTCTTATAGTAGCCTTTTTAATACTATATATATTGAAATCTCTATATTACTATACTAATACTTTGTATAATAGCTTTAATACTATAGCTTCTTATAATAGCCTTATTAATACTATATATATCTATTAGGAATAATACGCTTGAGAGGTAGAGTTTATATTAGCTAAACCTTAGGCGCTAGTACTATTTCTATAGGTTTCATCCTATTTAAACTATTTGAAATAAAGCTTTATATAGCATATATAGCTATATTTCATTATATAGAATATACACCAGATTTTACCTCCTAATTATATATAATAATTAAGAGTCTTAAGATACTAAAGAACTATTAAGTTAAAAGTATATATTATAACAATTTAATATATCTTAAATATTAAAATATTTATTAAAAATAATCTTTTTTTAGTCTTTAAGAAAGCTGATTAATAGCTAATTTAATATAATACTTTTTAAATAGAAGCTAAAGTTTACAACTTATAAAACTACTTTAACCCTAAGGTAATTATATAATAAAGTTTTTTTAAAGCTTCCTTAAGAGTTATTCTGAAGCAACTTTCTAAAAGTAAGATAATATTAATAAGTTATTAAAATATTTAAATTAAGTATTCTTAAGAATTCTATTTTTATAGAAATAGATTATAAAGAAGATTAATAATTCTCTATAAATATTATTAAAGAGGTTTATATAAAAGATATTATAGACTTTACTAAGAAAAATCTAAAGGTTTATATAGTTTTCTATAGTTTTTATATTTTAAAACTTAAGAATATTAGTATAAGTAGTTAAATTAAACCTATATAATAACTTAAATTTTTAAATATATAAATAAAATATTCTAATATTAGTATTACTATATAGAAGAAGATATAATAGTATAAATTACTAATCTTTATAATTATTTCAATATTATAGATAATTTATATTTCTAAAATATTACTTTAATATATTATAAGATATTTTAGTCTTTTAGATTTAAGTGTTTTATTATAAGAATAATAATTAAAATATAGTTTTAGAAGTAGTAAGATACTATATATAAAACTTAAGTAGTTAATTATATTCTTTTTATTATTAGAATATTTTAAGTTTATAACCTTATGATTTTATTAGTTTTCTTATTAATTAAATCTTATACATAAAACTATATACTTATAATTTAAAGTTACTTAGATATTATATTTCTGGATAAAGTTATTTTAGTTATTATAGAAGTCATCTAGTATCTCCCTAAGGTTTTCTTATATAGTAAGATTAACTATAATATTTTTTATATTATAATAGAAACTTTAATTATTATTTTAAATTCTTAAAATAATAAGAAATACTTCTAAGGCTTAGATAAGTTTTTATATTTTTTAAAATATAGGTTAAGTTATATTTTAGTATATTATTACTATATATACTTTTAGTTAGTTTATAAAAGCTAGGTACTAAATATTTTAATTAAAAAGAAGATTGAATAATTACTAATTTTAAATTTAGACTTTTTGAGGAAAATTTAGATTTTTAAGTAATAGTAATTATATAGTTAGTTTTCTAGCTGAAGTAGTTATAATACTATATAGTAAGTATATTATGAAGAGGGATTTTAATCAAGATTTTTTTATTTTTAATTTAGGTATTTTAGTTTATATTTTCTAAGATATAAAGTATTTTATGATTTTTAAGGGGTTTTTATAGGAGATTATATTTGATGTAATATGAAATTTATATTTATTGAGGGCTATAGAGATATTGAGATTTTTATTTATAACTAGTAAAAGTAAAGAAGTTAAGTTATATCTATATAATATTATATGTTATACTGTTTTAATTATAATTTTTTTTAATAGTTATAAAAATAAGGTTATTAGTAGGATATTAGGTTAAACTATTTATTTTAATTATAGAAGAATACTTATTCTGAAATTATTACTATTAATATTTAATATAATTAGTAAGTTTTTTTAATAGTTATAAAAATAAGGTTATTAGTAGGATATTAGGTTAAACTATTTATTTTAATTATAGAAGAATAATTATTCTGAAATTATAGCTATTAATATTTAATATAGTTAGTAAGTTTTTAAATACTATGTATTTTATAAGGGATTAATTATTTTAGTAGTATAGGTTATATAGTATAAGTTTTCTCCTAAATATTACTACTATTAGTAGTATACTATAGATACTATTTGAAGATTCCTAAGAAGTAATAAATAGTTCTAATACTAATAGTTAGAATATCTTAGTAGAAAGTTTCTTAATTACTTTATTTCTACTATATAAGGTATTACTATTATTAATAGCTACTTGAAATATAATAAGTATTAGTTTATTTAAGAAGTATATAAGGTTTGTAGTATTAATAAGGTAAAATATAAGATCTACTATATAAAATATAAGAATACTTTATATACTACTTTAGGGGAGTATATTACTTTTGATTTCTACCCCTATTAATAGGGTTATAGTAGTTATACTTTAGTTCTAATATTTATAGATAGAGTTACTAATTATTCTTAGGATTTCTATTTTATTAACTATATGAGAGTTATTATTATAGGAATATTTGAGAACTTTATAGTATTCTTTAAGTATTAGTATAGTATTAATATTAAGGTTTTTAAGTGTAATAATAAGGTCTTTAGGTATAAAAGTTTAAAATATAATCTAACTTCTTAAAATATATATTTTAAACTATCCATTTTACATATTTAGGGCTAAAATAGAGGTACTAAGTATATTAGAGTAATTATTAAGGTATATATAAAAGTCATAAAGTATAGGAGCAAACTATTTTATAAACTTTAGTTTGAAACTTTATAAGTAATAATATTTCTTTATAACTAAATACTAATATGTTTTTTAAATTAATAAATACCTTACTAGAGGTTTTATAAGGTTACTTAAAAGGATAATACTATAAAGTTAGATTTAGTTTATTTCTATACTTATAGGTATAAATACTTTATTCTTATTATAAATATAAAACTGAAATATAACTATTTAGTATATTTTGAGGGGTGTGTTTTTATTGGTTTTTTAGTTAGTTATATTTTAATTAATTAATATTAGGTATAGAACCTAATTTAAAATAAGATTATAATAACTTATAATATTTTTTAATAAAACTTTTTTTTAATAGGGATTTAGTTTTTTTATAGGATAATTTTAAATAGTTTAAATCTAGTAAAGTTTCTTACTAATTATAAGAATAAATAATTATAGTAGAACTATTTAAGATAAATATTTTAACTACTTATTTAAGTTTTAGTAAAAAGTTTAATAAAGTAATTTATATTAAAATAAAGGGTAATTATAGTAATTTAAGGTTTTATATTTATATGGTAGTTATTCTAAAGCTTTATAAGGTATTATTTAAAATTATAAAGTTTGTATTAATAACCTTTCTGGAGTTACTTACTGCATTCTTTTATAATCTTATTTATATGGATAAGACTATAGGGAAGTAAAGAATTTAGGTATTTTTAGAGAAAGTTAAATATAAGGGATAGATAAAGTATTATATTAGAATAATTAGGAGATTTTTATTTAAAGTTACTTTTTTAGCTAGTACTTTTTAGTTATTTTGAGATATTCTAAAATATTCTTATTTATAGTTATAAAATAATATAAGTAGTTAACTAGAAGGGATTTTAAAAGTTTAATTTTTTTAAAAATTCTAAGATATAAATATTATAACTTCTAATAATAAATTTCAATTATAAGGTAAATTAGATATTAGAGAATACTTAAAGTATAGAAGAGTAGAAACTTTTATTCTAAGAGTTTCATAATAGAAGTTATTATTATTACTTATATCTTACTTAATAGTATTTATTTATCTATATATTTAGTAGCTAAATAGGTTTATTTTAGGAGTTATATTAAATTATATTTTTTAAAATAAGGTTAGTAAGGTTCTTATGAGAAGTTTGAAAGTTTAAAGATATTATTAGGTTTATATTTATAAACTCAATAAGTATAAGTATCTTTTCAAAATTAAAATTTAATTAGTTATCTATAGAGATTAATAGTTATAAGATAACTATAAGACCTATATAGTTATTCTAATAGGTATATTATTTTAAACTTTTATAGTAATTACTAATTATTTCAATCTTAAGTTATTCTAATATAATATAGTTAATATTTTTATATATATAGTACTTAATAAGGTTATTTATATAGAGATATAATTAGAATACTAAGTACTAAGTAAAATCTATTATTTTAATAAAGTATTATATAGTTTATAGAAGTTTCCCTTCTTATAGTAATATTATTTAGAAGTAGGTTTTAAGTATTTTAGCTTTAAATCTATTATAAGAAAGTTATATTACTAATTTAAAAAGTATATTATCTTCTTTCTTTATATTAATAATTATATATTCTTATTCGTTTTGGAAGATATATTTAAAATACTTATATTATTAGTAGACTTTTAAAAGAAGTATTATCTTAAGAAAGATAGAAATCTATAGTAGTCTCTTAGTATTAAGGTTATTTAAAATTAAGTAGTATAATAGCTATAGTTCTTATAAGTAGTATATATTAAAA
>QAPF01000792.1:0-18114 GCA_004367935.1 Colletotrichum sidae | reverse complement strand
GTTAGATATTTAAAATAGTAGTAGAATCTCTATATCTCTATCTCTATAAGATATATAGAAGTAATTATTCTCTCTTTATTATAAAGTAGCTATAGATACTCCTATTTTTAAATAATTGAGATAACCTTTTTACTTTAGTAGAACTAGTTATAAATATTATTAAATATAATACTAAGTTAATTTATATTTATAAAATAGAATAAGAAAAAGGTGTTATATAATATTATATAAAATATAATAATATTTAGAAATATAAGAATATTAATTATTCTAAATATAGTAATTAGAAAGGCTCTACTAAAATATGTTATTACTAATTCGTCTTATAGAAGTATAAAAGTTATAAAAAGGTTAATAATTTACTTAAATATAATAAACTAGGAATACTTAGTAATTAAGAAACTAGTAATACCTAATTTAGATAAAGTATTTTAAAAAGTAGTATTTAAATAATAGCCTTTAAGTATAAATATAAATATAGAAATTATAATACTACTTTTCTTATTAATTTTACTACTAGAAATACTACTTTAAGTAAGAGTATAAAGTATTACTTAGTCTTAGAAGATTCTTATAATTTTACCTCTATTAAGAATAATAAAGTCTTTACTAAAAATAATATTAAAAACTATTTAGGGGGAGTAGTAGTCTTATCTTTAAAGTTATACTATATTTAGTATTATATAATAGTATTATTAGACTTATAATCTTAAGGGGGGTTTTCAAGATTATTATCTAAACTATTAATATTTTTATAATCTATAAAACAAACTTAGTATATTATTATAGAATACGCCTTAAGGTTAATAGACTAGTAACCCGTTTTAGTATATATATAATACTTCTTATTCAAATAGCTATATATAATTAAATAGAAAGAATAAGTATTATTTAGAATAAGTAGTTATAAACTTTATAAGGCTATATAAATAGGGTACTAAGTATTATATAGTATAATACCTTAAGGGTATTCTTAAGAAGAATTATATTTATAGTTAACTTAAAATTAATTATTAACTTACTTCTAGCTATTATTTCTACTATTTTAAATATATTATAATCTTTAGAGTAATATAGTATTATTTATAGCTAATCTTAACTAGTTATAGAAACTTTAAAAGGTTACTATAAGGCTAAAGAAAGCTAATTAGTATTTAGGTATACTATAGTATATATTTATAAGCTATAAGTAAAATACTATATCTATATAGAAGTTGAATAGGAAGGTTTTCTAGATATAAGTAAGTTTAAAAATAAAAGCCTTAAAAACTTCCTTTTTATTCTTCTTAAGGTTCTTAATTATAATACTTTAAAATATAATATTTTATTAATTAGAAAGATATAGCTATTAATATTTATTATTTTCAAAATGGTTTTTAATATAATAAGTTATCTATTTAAACTATAAGTTAAAACTAGGGTTACTTAATTACTTAAAATAATACTTAAAAGCCTGATCCTTTAACATAAGTAAAAATATACTAGCTTATATATAATATAGAATACTAAGCTTAAAGTAGTAATTATAAAAAATATAGATTTTTATCTTAAATGTATTATATAAACTTCTACTATACTTCATACTTTTATTATATAGTTTTATAAAGTTTATAGTATACTTAGTTAAAATATTATTAAAAAAAGTAGTAGAAATAAGGTATAAAAGATACCTATCATACTAAAATTATTCCTAACTAAAATCTTAATAATCCTCTTAGTATTAAAAAAGCTCTAAGACAATTAAATAAGAAGTAAGTAAGACGGATTATTATAATAGAAGTCTCCTATCTTATACTATAAGTATATAAACTATCTAAATTAGCTATAAGTATCTCCTCTCAATATCTTATTATAAAAGTATTACTAATATTATACATTTAACTTTAGATTAAATATTATAAAAGGGTAAAGTAAAATCTAACTCTTCTAGTATAAAATTATCAACTTATTTAAAATACTTTTTAAAGTTAATTTTAAAGTTAATATAGTATTTCAGAACTTCTTAAAATTTCTTATAAGTCTATAAATTAAATTCTTATTATTAAAATAATTAATATAATACTATAAAAATTTAATTACTATCTATATTAACTTTAATATTATATACTATAAAGTAATCTTTAAAATAGTATAATATAGGAATACTAATAAGTTATTATATTACTATAAACTAATCTTTAAAATCACTTTTAAATATCTAAAAATATTCTAAACTATAGAATCCTATATTTATATAGAAAGCTACTTAGTATACTATATAAGTAGAAATCTTTATAGAATCTTTATCTATAATCTTTATATAGTTAAAATTAGAGATTTAACTAAAAAGTATTAGATCTAAGTATTAATAGAACTTTATAGGGATAGCGATACCTAAAAATATTATTATTATAAATATAAAAATACTTAGAATAAGTATTTTACCTATAGGAGTTAATTTAGATATTATTATAAAAATAGGAATATTAAAAGAGTTTTTAAGAGGCTATATAGGTCTCTTAAGAGTTTAAAGTTAGAGATATTATAAATCTCTAATATTAAAACTCTAGCAATAACTTAAAGAGGGTTATTATATTTATTAAATATACTCCTATAAATAAAAGTTAAGCATCGTTATTAACTTCCTAATAGTAGCTATTAGGGAGTATCTTATTTCAAAACTAAATTAAATATAATTATTAGTATTATAATAATAACTATTTATAAAAAATTAATATACAATTTAAAAACTCTTAATAAAATACTAAGATAGGAAAAGTCTAAAATGTCTAAATAATAAATCTTATAATCTTTTATCTTATATAAACCTTAAATATAGGATTTTTATAATTATTTCTTCTATTATAATAAGCCTTATTAATCTATAGTATAGTAATATAATATAAAGGTTAACTATTAATTAATATTAGTTTATCTAGAGGGTAATATATACTATATATAATCTTACTATATAGGTTTAAAGTAGTATTCTAGTTATTTATTATTATTATTCCTATATTATATAGTACGAAGTATTATATAAGGCTCTAGATCTATAGTATAGTAATTATTTACTAATTACTATACGATTAGCTATAGCTAGTACTAGATGCCTAGTACTTATTGCTAGTAGGGCGCGGAGGATATATTGCTATATATATAGTAATACGTATAGTTACTATATACCTTATAGTATAGTGTAACCGATAGATAGTAATAAGAATATATATTTTATAGTTTATATAGAAAGCTAAGATGGCTAGAATTATCTTATATTATATACTATAATAGCCCAAAACTACTATAAGATAAAAGCTCTCTTATAACTACTACTAGTTAGCCTATTAAGTTGAAGTCTTATAACTTATAAAGACTTACTTTTTACTATTATACCTTCCCTCACTAGACCTTTAGATATATATCCTTATATAAAACTAGGCGTTTTAAAATATATTATTCTTTTATAACTTTTATAATAGAATTAAAATATTCTAAAAGTCTATATAAATATTTATAAAAAGATAACTATAGGATAAATATGGAGATATCTAATAATAGTTATTATATTTAAAGCTATTAGTATACTAGATTGAGCTTTATCAAAAATATGTTGAATATTATAATAGTTAAATAACCTATAGATATTTAAAAGAAACCTATCTAGATATTTTATAAATTATTATATGAAGTTAATAATATTAGAAATTAGATATTAATAAGACTAATTCTAGTATTAATATTCTATTATAATACCAATTATTAGATATTTTAAAATATTATAATAATACAATTCTAAGGGTTTTAAAAGCTATTCAATTATTAGAAGTATTTATATTTGTATAAGTGTTATTTATATATTAACTATATTTAATATATCAATTATATTTATCAATAAGAGTAAGTTGAATCTTATTATACTTATATAGAAATTATAAGTTAGTTTATATTAATAGTAGAGAACTCTTAGATTAACAATATGAAGTTTTATCTTAGGGGTAGGTAAAGCTTAGTAGGGATATTAAGGTTATAGATATTAAGATTATAATAAATTTTTAAATAGATTATATATAATTAGTAGTAATTAAATATCCTAAGATATTTGAATTATATTAATAGCTATAAAAATATGAGGGTATAAAAATATAAGAATCTAAGGTTACTATAGAAGGAATTATTAGTTATCTATTATTTATAAAAAGGCTAATATAGGGTAAGTATACTAGTTATTATAGTTATGAGGGGTTTAGCTTTAGATTAACTAGGGCTAGCTATAGTAATTAATAGGGAAGTAGGAAAACTAAAGTTATACTTTAGGGGGTAATATATCTACTAATAGGTATAGTAGAAAGTAAGCTATTAGCCTCTTTCTTAATATCTATTATAATTATATAGTAATACTGAATTATAATATAATAATCTATCTAACTAACTTTATCATCAATAATAACTATTTAAATTTAATAAAACAAAAAACTAATTAAAAGTAGTTTAACTAGATAATTTCTACTTAGGAATACCCCCCCTAGTTAATTCATAACTAATCTAAACTTAATAAAAAACTTAGTAAATATCTATTTAAACTATTAATAGAAATAACAAATTTTCTCGAAAACCTAAGTATCATAACAAAGATTGTTCTAATACTTAATAAAATACTAGAAAACCGTATTAATACCCTAATTATACTAAAGCCCCTATAGTACATAAAAGTTACTAACTTATATCTAAAATTTAAATAATAAATCAATTTCAAAAGATTAATAGAAATCTTCTAATCTTCTAATAAAGACTTGATTAACTTTTAACTTTTATTATAAAATTATCTACTATATAAGAAAATAAAAAGTATTACTATTAAATAGAATACTAATAAAAACAATTTCTTCTTTCTATAAAATATCTATATTACCTACAAAACTACTTTACAATCCTATTAAACTATATAAAAACTTCTTAGAAACATTAGTTTTTATTTTCTATTAGATTGGTCTATTATTAGTTTTTTTGAATCTCTGTTAGAAACTCTAAAGTATTAATAATTACTGTTAATCTTTTGTCTTCTATTTCTTTTATATTATCTATTATTTACTACAAAATTAAATTTAGGTAAAGAATTTATTAATATTAGAAGCTAGCTATAAAAATACTTTGGTAGTACTTTAATAGAATTATAATAAACTTGAAGAGTTTATATTTAAAGTGAAAACTCTTTATCAAATTATAGGAGTAGTAGTTCTATAGAATCCTAATAGTAATATCTTATACAAATTCTAAAACTTAGGTTTATAATATCAATATATAAGTAGAAAGAAACTTTTCTACTTTCTTATATTTTAATTATAATACTACTTTTACTATTTCTAGCTAACCTTTTATACAATTAATATTTAACTATAAGTACTATTTAGTTATAATATACTAGAAATAGAAGAATATATAATAAACTAATAGATTACTATTACTTTAAAAAGACTATTTTAATTATATTTTCAAGAAAGCATATTTAATATACTAGGGCTATACTTACTATTCAGATTACTAATATACTATTCTACTACTATTAACCCTACCTTCCCTCTTCTCTAGTAAATAAATACCTACCTAAAAGACTTATATAGATCTTTTTATAAACACTAAACCTAGCTAACGTACTAGCCTTAAGTAAGGGAGCTATCTAGCTACCTTAGTAAGTACGAAATAGAATTTCGTCTAATAAGGTAGGTAGGTAGGGCAATGACTTCCAACGACTACTTAAGGTACCTATCGAACAACAGGACAAGCTGAGTATTTCTCTGGGACTTACATAAGAATTGTAAGCGCGATTGACCTCTCACAGTTCTTTGCCCCTGCCTCTGTAGCAGAACGCCTTCGAGTTGTGTTGCTCTGGGGCCCACTGCACCGCGCGTCATCGATACCTTCCATTCTCGCAGCAGATCATTCGCACCCGTCCGCTTCCACGACCCTCCTTCTTCACCAGGTTGCGTCTGGGTTTTGCCTGCAGCCTGATACGGGGGCTTCATTCGTAACCTGACCAGGCCACTTTGCAGATCAACTTTTCGCACTGCACAAGAGTCTGGCTGCTATGTGTTCGCTTTTCCCCTCGAAACCCCACAACCCGCCCATTTGACGCTCTCTCGTTGCCGAGCGCTCGCTTCCTCTTCGACGTTTTATTCACTAGCATCGCAATGGCTGGTCCCAGCAAGAAGAAGAAGAAGCCCGCCGTCAATCCGGCCAGGGGCTTCGCAACTACCTCCGTCGCTTCGTCCAAGGCCCGAGCTGAGCCCGCCGAGGCGTCCGAAAACACTGCCGGTGGCCGCTCGGCATGTACCGCCACACAATTAACGCCTCAAGGGGCACCATCGTCCGTCGCGCAACCTGCTCTGGTCGGCGACGATACTAACAAGAACGTCCTGTCTGCCGAGGAGTATGAGAAGCAACTCGAAGAGGATGAGCTACAGTTGCTAGTTGAGAAATACGCTCAGAAGATAAGGCGAGATGCCCAGCGTCAGCGCGCTAGACTGGAGACGGACCGCCGGCTTCTCAGGGCCCAGGCCGATGCAGTCAACACGAAAAGATGGCTCCCGCAGGAGCTCATGGATCAGGTCTTGGACCTCATCCAAGCCGAAAGTCGCTTTGCTTCATCTAGTCTGTCTTCCGAAAGCACTGCCAACGTCAAGATGTTGCCCGAGGAAGACATGATTATCAAATTATGGACATTGCAGCAGACCCTGGCCGGCGTCGGCTTTCCCCAAGACCGCGTAAAGTCTGTTATGCGTCATATTCTCGACATTGCACCCAACATACCGGTCGTTGCCAAGGACAGCTTATGGGGTCTGGATGAAGCTCTCGACTGGCTGGCAAGGGAATGCCCAAGCGAGGAGTTGCCAGCATACGAAGAGCAAGGCAGAAACGGCTGCAGGAACGGTGCGTCAAAAACTAGGAGCTTCATTCCATAAGATGTAAAACTGACGTCGGCACCGACATCTAGGGAGTCCTGCCGAGAGCCCGCTTCCTTCCGGTACCACCACACCCAAGCTTCTCGACACAGAAACCCGTCAAAAACCTGCCAGCCAGAGAAAGAAGGCCCTGGCGACGTGCGACAGCGACATTGAGCCGGATGATCTGGTTCCAGTCTATATCGAAACTAAAACCAAGCTCTTAGAAATGGAGCGCGGCCAGCAAGAACAAAAGAGGCAAGGGTGTAGCAGATCCAACGAGAATGGAATTGAAAGCAAGACAGACAAGCTTCGTGCCAAGATCAACAAGATCGAGAGGGACGTTTTATTTGACAGGCTGCCAGCCGAGCAGCTATGGAAGACCCGAAAGCTCGAAATCGAGAAACGCTTGTCTGCAGCCAAGAAGCAAAGGGCACGGGAAGATGCCGACAGAATTTCTGAAAATATATTCGAGGATTCGAACGTACATGCCGATGGAGACATAAACACCGAAGCCGCTCGTATCGCGGTTGAAGTCCTAGCCGAGGCCGACAACGATGATCATGGCGGAGGTGAACTCGCTAATCTGTTCGACAGTCTCCCCATGACCGAAGTAGATGCCACAGGGAAGTCAAGCACCGTCCTCAACGGGGCTGATGGCACCAAGGTCACCATTCGGGATTTCGGCAGATGGAGCGGCGTCACTCCCATGAGGGTCCTAGAGGAAGCTTGTCGGTCGAGGTAAGTGGCAACCTTGGAATTCAAAGAAAGAAGCTTAACAAAGGCAGGGATGCGGCGGTGAGGATAAGATACTCGCTAATCTCCGAGGTTTCGTTCGCCAACCGCCACCTACTGTCGATTTCTTGGGCCAGAGGCCAAGATATACTCCCCCAGTCTCTAGCTACTAGCGTGGAAATTGACGCTCATCCTACAAACTTCACTTTCAGCATGAAATCAATCGCCACTCCAGATAAAAAACAATCGGAGGCTTTCGTCGCAACTTGGGCCCTATTTCACGTCTTCGGGATCTCTGCGAAGGAAGAAAAGGTCGGAATGAGACTGCCTGCTGTGTGGCGTGAGCTGTGGGATGACCTCTCGGAAAGCCGTAAGAGTGTACTCGACTCCAAGGACCGTGATGCTATCAGAGAGCTTCGAGCACTTGTACGTCAACGACAGGACCAGGAGCTCGAGGATGGCGTTATACTGCATGGCGCTTTTAAAGGCAGGGCAACCGCACGAAGCCACAGCGACAAGAAGGAAGACGTCAGGCAGGATCTTGTCAAGCGACTCTCCGGCGACCCAGATCGCTACCAGAATGTTTGGGCTCAGAAGATCAAGTCCCCCAGATATAAGGCCATGCTCCAGTTCCGTATGCGGCTTCCGATGTGGCACTTCAAGCAGCAGGTCACCGAGGCTGTCGACACAGAGCAGATAGTGATCATCTGCGGCGAGACGGGTTGCGGCAAGAGTACACAAGTGCCAGCATTCCTTCTCGAACATCAACTCTCGCAAGGTAAGGCATGTAAAATCTACTGCACTCAACCTCGTCGAATTTCGGCCATCTCGTTGGCCCGGCGAGTGAGCGAGGAGCTTGGAGAAGGTCGAGGCGAGCTGGGAACGTCGAAGTCACTGGTCGGATACTCGATTCGCTTAGAGGCCAACACTTCTCGGGAAACACGTCTGGTGTTCGCCACCACTGGCATCGTCATGCGCATGCTTGAAGGTTCAAACGACTTACGGGAGGTCACTCATTTGGTCCTCGATGAAGTTCACGAAAGATCTATCGACAGCGACTTTTTGCTCATCATCCTCAAGAAGCTCATATTGAAGCGCAAGGACCTGAGGATTATTCTCATGTCTGCCACGGTTGACGCCGAACGGTTCTCCAAATACCTGGGCGGGGCCCCAGTTCTGACCGTTCCTGGACGAACTTTTCCTGTGCAAGTGCGCTATCTAGAAGACGCCATCGAGGCAACAGGATACGCCACCGGACAGAACGGCCAGGACAGACTGGTGGATCTAGAGGACGAGGTGGTAGTGACAGATAGCGAAGGCGATAAGAGCAACTCTGGGGACGATCTCTCGGCTTATTCTGCCAAGACGCGGGCCAGTCTCGCGCAGATGGACGAGTACCGCATCGAATTCGATCTCATCGTACAGCTTATTGGTAAGGTCTCTGCGAGTCCCGAGTACGTGGCGCACAGCAAGGCAATTCTTGTATTCCTGCCTGGAATTGCCGAAATACGGACGTTGAACGACCTTCTCTCCGGAGACCCGACTTTCTCATCCAATTGGCTGATCTATCCGTTGCATTCGACCATTGCCACGGAGGATCAAGAGGCCGCTTTTCTTGAGCCACCCCAGGGATTTCGCAAGATCGTTCTGGCGACCAACATTGCCGAAACAGGCATCACGATCCCCGACGTTACATGCGTCATAGACACAGGCAAGCACCGCGAGATGAGGTTCGATGAGAAAAGACAGCTATCCCGGTTAATTGATACTTTTATCTCGCGGGCCAACGCCAACCAGCGTCGCGGCAGAGCCGGTCGTGTTCAGGAAGGGCTTTGCTTCCACCTCTTCACAAAGCATAGGCACGACACGCAAATGAGCGACCAGCAGACACCAGAAATGCTGCGTCTTTCGCTCCAGGATCTTGCCATACGCGTCAAGATATGCAAAATTGGCGGAATTGAGGAGACGCTGAGTGACGCCCTGGACCCCCCTTCGGCCAAGAACATTCGCCGCGCCATAGATGCTCTCGTCGACGTTCGAGCTCTGACGCCAGCTGAAGAACTGACGCCACTCGGGCATCAGCTGGCTCGGCTCCCCCTTGATGTATTTCTTGGGAAATTGATACTCATGGGTGCCGTTTTCAAATGCCTAGATATGGCCCTCACCGTTGCTGCTATCCTGTCCTCGAGAACACCCTTTTCGGCCCCCTTTGGCCAGCGGGCGCAGGCTAATCTTGCAAAGACGGCTTTTCGCAGGGGAGATTCGGATCTTTTGACAATTTACAATGCATATCTCGCATGGAAGCGCGTCTGCAAGTCTACCACCGCTTCGGGGGGAAAGGAACTCCAATTTTGTCGCAAGAACTTCCTCAGCCAACAGACCCTGGCCAACATTGAAGACCTCAAGGGCCAATTACTCGTCGCGGTGGCAGACTCTGGTTTCCTAATGCTGACCGACGAAGAGAGATGGGCGTTTAACCGGCTGCGATACGGAGCAAATTCGCGCGGACGTCGTCACCAAAGCTTCTTCGAAATACCTCGGCGAGTCAACGTCAATAGCGAGAACGACGCTATTACAACTGCAGTCGTTGCGTGGAGCTTTTATCCAAAATTGCTGGTGCGAGACAATCCAGGAAGTCGGGTTCTGCGGAACGTGGGAAACAACCAGCCTATCACTCTACATCCAACATCCGTCAACAAAGTTCACAACGAGCTCAAATGGCTATCGTACTATCATATCATGCAGTCCAAAACGTGAGGACCTTGACCGGGCCTTCATTCACAGTTTGTATACTGACCATGTGCCTACGCAGCGTTTATCACGCCCACGAAACCACAGCAACCGACCCATTTTCCATTGCTCTACTTTGCGGAGACCTTCGGGTTGATGTGAGTCACTTCGTTAACCAGACGCTTGAATTCCGTCTCGTGATACGAAAGGTATGACTGACTTTGCGCAAACTATAGATGTTTGCTGGCGTGCTCGTTCTTGACGGCAACCGTTGCCGCTTCACCCTTCCTGACTGGAAGACGATGCTCGTCGTCAAAGTCCTGCGTACAAGACTTCGAGAGCTTCTTACTCGCTCCTTCAAACAACCTGGCAAGTTGCCGACTTCTCAACACGAGCGTTGGCTTGCTATCTGGCAAAGAATCTACACCCCAGAAACAGACCAAGAGAAGGGGCCCGCGGTCGTTGGGAAGGCGTGATACGCCTGTCAACGAAATGGCTACGCCGAGAGCATGATAATTCTCAGGTGCTTCCAAACAAGGGGGAGACTGCATACGTGAGAGTTGGGACAAGCGAGAACTTGGGGCATATGCGCCAAAGTATCGTGCCGTGAGGAGTACCAGTAGCAGCATGACGCACAACACCAATGATGAAAGGTGAGTGCTGATAGGAACTCCTTGACATTAAAACCCTTACTGGGTATACTACCGACGTCAAATTTGACACCTCGGATGTAATAAAATAACAGATGCTTTTTTTCCTTCTCAGCCCCAATATAACTGTCAGTGTTGCCCAGTCTGGCCCTTGGTCGTCTTCGCAGCATCGTTCCGAGTGGCCATCGACCCAATCACCAATGCTTTGAAATCAGCGTTGCTCTTCGTCGATTTGCGTGCTTCCGATGTCCCGTCACCATCACCGTTCGCCTTGCCTTGCGGTTGTGCCATCTCCCGGTTGCCTGAGCCCGTGGTAGCTGTGGCTTTCGGGAGGAATCCTGTTCCTCGCTTGGCACCTCTATAGCCCAGGACAGCCCGCTTTACAGTCGCTGGCGGCGGGAGAAACCCGCCGGCAGTTTTCTTCGAAACAGCAAGCTTGCCGCTTTGCGTCTTTCCCACCCCGTACACAATCCTGTCAGTTCGGACCTCGCCCTTCGACTGCCTCAGCTCCTCGACCGGCCCAGTCCGAAGCTTCCTACCATCCAATTCGTAGCCGTCTAGCTGCAGAGCGGCGCGTCCAGCGCTCGGTTCGTCGTGGAATTCAATTTTGGCTCCGCCGTGGTCTGGCTGGAGCACCAGATTTTTGAAACCCCCGATGTGCTCGACAATGCCTCGAACACGTGCGTCGTTGACCGTATCAGGTATGCCTAGGAGGGCAAAGCTCCGCTGAGAGATCTCAGCCCGACTTGGCTCAGTTTGATGGGCCGCAGCTCTGTCGTTTCGCATTACCTCGTCTCCCGCCTCATCGTGGCTGGGAATTAGGGTATGGCTCTCTTTGGAGGTGACAGCGGTCCTCTTGAATTTGCTTGGTGTTGAGATTTGCACCGCCATGATGCTATTGCGAAGCTTGGTGCTGTCGAGTTCGGACGCAGCGGCCTTGGCCTGGTCCTCGGTTTCCATCTCGACATAAGCCACGCCATGAGATTTGCCGGCCTGGTTCCTCGGAATGCTCGTGCGCTTGACTGTTCCATATTTTGAGAATACTTTTTCCAGATCATCATCAACAGCCACTACATCAAGCCCCGTGATATGAAGCTCACGGCCCTCTTCTACAGCCCCCTCTCGCTTTTTGGAGCGAGAAGGGTCTGAGTACATCGCCACGAGCTTGAACTTTCCGTCCAATGTAGTCCCGTGCTTGTTTGTAGCTTTTGCGGAGGCCATTCGATCCCGAAATGTGATGTAGCTGAACCTGCGACGGACGTCGCCTTTCAGGCTTGGCATCCTCACACTGAGGATTTCGCCACAGTCCCGAAAGAGCTCGCGGAGGTATGTCTTGTCCGCCGTCGGTGGATAATTGGTTACGTAGACGGTCAGGTCCGTACCTGGCTCGACGCGGATCTGAGCCGTTCCAAAGTATTTTCCATCTCTCAGAAGTGCCGACTGCGCTTCCTCTGGGGTCCTGAATTCTACCATGACAGTCTGGGTGTTATCTTGCGGGTCGAGTAAGCGATCAGTCACGTCGACTATGTGGCCATACTCCTTGAAATACTGCCGTACTTTGGTTTTCGTGGTGTCCCCAGGAAGCTTGGTCACAAGAACCGATGTATTCTCCCGATCTCTCTTCAGGCTATGCTGCCTCTGCGTCTTCACGTCTGCCTCGATGGCACTATTTCTGGGCCTCTTGTTGGCTGCTGCGCTTGGCCCGTCGGCTTCCTGGTCTCTTTTCCTTTTCGATCTGGACGACGAGACCTCCTCATCCGCCACCTGGCTTGTTTGTTCCTGCATTTGAGCTGCATAATACTCAGCCGCTTGTGCGGCTTCTCTTTCTCTTCGCTTAGCGACCTCCTTGCGCATCTCATACACGGTATCGATCGCGATCCGGACCGTGCTCGGGAGCTCGTAGTCGTTGCAGTGTTGGACGTAAACGTCAATGAGCCTCTCTGGCCAGTCCAAAGTCTTCCTCTTAATGGCCCTGCCCAGTACAGCTGTGGCAACTGAGGGAACGCGTAAACCGATGGCGGCAGTGGAGGGCGTCGGGCTGCGGTCTTTTCCATTAGAGGCAAAGATCATCATTTCCCATAGGTAGTAGTTGAGCCAGAAGTCGTAACTGTCGGCGTAAAGCTGTTTCTCTGCCAGCTTGTGCCATAGACTCCTTGCTTCGTCGACACAACGTTTCTTCTCGGTCAAGTATTGTATATAGATGCGCTCCAATCGAAAGTTTGGATCGCCTCGATAGCTGTCACCGTATCGGTGCTTGGCTTGATCAACGAACTCTAGGGCGGCGCGAAGACCCATGTCTGCGATGTCGACATCTTCGTCAGACGCGTTGAGGTCCATGGCCTTGCGCTTGAGAAAGCCGCACCACGCCGCATACATGTCGAGCAGGGCGGCCATTCCGTTCGTGTAAAGCTCGGGGTTGCTGGTAGCCTTGTGCTTGATCTGCTCGATCTCATTAAAGGGGAGTTTAGCGTCTTCGGCGGTCAGGATGTATCGAGACCAGATGGCGCCTGACCATGGGCAATGATCCACGGCTCGGCGCAGGACATCCACCATACCCTGCGGCGACTGAGCAAATGTCCCAGAGGTGGAGAGGAAGCGAACGTATTCATTCCAGATGGTATCGTCGAATGCAAAAACGCCAGTCAGGGCTCGAGCGTAAAGACCCCGGCAAAGTTCGCCAGTAGCCTCGGCGTGCTTATTACTCCGCTTGCTCTGTGCGCATTCCCACTCTAAATATTCCTTGAGGGTGGTTCGGTATTGGTCGTCCTTTCCGTCACGTTGCGCCTGTTTGAGCTTCAGTTCAAAGGCGTCGCGGTCATCAGTCAGCTTTTTTGCCCCTTGCGACTTGACTGTCACAGTCTTCATCGTGTCCTCCCAGGCGTTCTTATTGTAAGTGGATAGAAATTCAGAAAAGGCCTGGGCAGTTTCGTCCCGAGTGACGTGAGGGACCTGTAGACGATCGGTGTAGAGGAAGGTGATGCGTCGAATACCTTCAGCTGTGCGAGTCCCTTCCAGCATCGCACGTTCGAGGCTGATCCAGGTGTCCCAAAACTCGTGGCTGTCGCTGATGCGGTATTGAATGGCTTCGTAGCCTTGCTGCCAGAGACTTAGAGCGGCATTGAGAGAAAACAGCTCGCGGCCCATGCGACGCTCCTCCTCGGACCAACCTGATTCGGGGGTCTGGCTGTGGACATAAAGAGACCAGAAATATTCGCAGTATGCTCTCCAGACCTTGACACTAGTTGGCTCGGCTTCCACGGCGAGCTTAAAGAGTTCAATGGCGTGAACACGCTTCTCGAGATCGTTGGCGTGCCGTGCATTCTCAGCGACGTAATCCACCCATTTGTCCTCCCCTACCGGCAGGGTCGCCATCTTGCTGCAGTCGGGCGCTCGTCAACAGACGAACCATGGGAGAGATGCGCGTTGCGGAAATTGATGCAGATCCAGTGGCCGCCGATGCTAGCGCTGCAATACTACTCGCCGTACTTGTTGTCGTCACGCTAAAGCTGGGCGCGGCTGTCTTGGTTGGCCCTAGTTGGTGTCTAGAGAATGTGTGATGAAGGGGGCGTCGGAACAAGAACATGCAGAAAGATCGGTCTGATGGCGGTCACGAAGCTGATAGGTGACAGCAACATGCGCGGGAGGGCTCGAGGGAGATATAGAATATGGGAGCGGCGACTGAGAACAACCTTCGGGCATGTTCCTCGGACAATGGGATACTATCGTTGAAATGCGAGAAGGTTCGTTAGGCCTAAGAGCCAACACGCTTGTACTACAAAAGGCGGAGTAGAGGGTAGCTGGGGGAACAGTAGCCAGCCAGCAAAGGTTGGGGTCTGATACAGTAGCCATACGCCTTGAGGCAGGCTTCGAAATATAAGTATTTAATATCTATACTTATTTGATATATATAAGCTGAGTTCCAAAACAGAGAGCTTGGATATAGAAACATATAGTTATTATATATATTCTCTAATAATTAAATGAAGAATATTATACTTATTATTAGGTGAAATAAAGTATTGAAAAAATTTAGAGTTATAATAATAAGTAACTAAGTAGTTAACCTAAATATTTAAGCTAATAGAAATGAATATACTATTATAGAGATTTATATATAGTATATATTTAAGAATAACTAATAGTTTACTCTCTACTATAATTATTAGTAGATATATTACCCCTTAAAATATAACTTTAACCCTCCTACTTCTCGACTAACTACTATAACAAACCTCCAAGTAATCTAAAGCTAAACTCTTTATCTTTTTAACTATATATAAGTTAAATATCTTTAGATATTCAATTACTACTAACTATAAATACTTTATTTAAATATTTATTATAATACTAATATTTATAACCTTACTATCCCTATTATAGATTAAACCTTACTTATTCCTAAAATAAAGCTTTATATTACTAATATAAAGGTTTTCTATTATTAATGTAAATTAACGTATAATCTTTATATAAGTATAATAAGACTTAGTTTACTCTTATGAGTAAATAATCTTAATATGTTAATCGAATATAGCTAATATATAAATTTTGTTTATATAAATATTTACTTCTAATATAACTAGATAATTCTCAAAGCCCTTATAGTCATACTATTATAATACTTTGAAAAGTCTAATAATTAGTATTATAGTAAAATATTAATATTGAAGTATTATCCAATAATTACCTAGTTTCTGATATTATTAGCTTAATATAGTAACTTATAGAAGAACTCAATAATTTTCTTCTAAATATCTATAAATTGCTTAGTAGTTATAATATTTAGAGTAATTCTATTGTAACTTAGTCTAATATACTAATAGCTTTAATTATAATAGTTATAACTAGATATTTTTATACTTATCTTATAGTTATCTTCTTATAAGTAATTATATTGACTTTAAATATATTTTAACTCTATTATACAAATTTTCGAAAAATAGGAAATTCTAAAATACGTAATTCTTATATCTCAAAATAAATATTCTATTTATTCTATTTTTGAGTAATTTAAAAAAGTTGTCAACTTTATAACTTTAATAGGTATTTCTAACTATATATATTAAGTCTTAACTTTTATAAAACTTTCTATAACTATTATTACAGAATCCTCTAATATTATAGGATAAAGTATTAGAACTAGAGGTATAATTATCTATAATAATCACTAATTTTATTATAATTTCAACTAGCTATAAAGTAGTATTAATATAAATACTATTATTAGGTAAACTTTATAATTAAATTTATATATAAAGTAAAGAATTTAGATATTATTCTAAGTATAGAGTTTATAGTTATATTGAAAGTCTCTAATCTATTTAAAGTTATATACCTCTTAGGGTCTTTTTAAAACTAGTTATATCTTATAGTTAGCTTTTGCCTTATATACTCTATAAATAATACTAGTTCTAAGGAACTATTTAAATAGAAGAAATTTTAAGTAGTAATAATATAATTAGTTAATACGATTACTAATAAATATAGAAGATATATTATAAAGGGAAAATATAAGCCTATATCTATTATAATTATTTCTTTAAAGAATTATAATAAGTTATTATATAATACTTATTACTAATTAGTATTACTTATTACTAGTTATTAATAGTCGCTAATTATTAATAACTATTAGTAAGAACTAATAGCTAGTAGTAATTACTACGCTTAATTTATATAACTAGAAGGTTTATAACTACTAGTCATACTTACTTACCGCAAGATTCAAACTTACTACTCTTACTATAAAATAATAAAAGCCAGCTAGACGTTAAACTACTACGTCAAGCGGGACTAAGTATAGAGTAAAAATAACTAAATAAATATTATAACCTAGCTATAAATATTATTAGTAAAAATAACTAACTATAAGTTTAATTATATAATTAATTAATTATAAGGTTTATTAATTATAAATTAATATTTAGTAGTAGTATCTTATTATTATTAGTATTATTTACTACTAGTTAATTATTAACTAATAGAAAGTAAGTTGAAGAAATAAATCTATAATATTTTTCAAATAAACTTCTAGAGACTTATATAGTGGAAAAGGATAATATAAAACTACTATAAGCATATTTTACTCTAATATATTAATATAATCTCCAGAGGTCTATATAATAAAAAGAGTAAGAAAAAGTAAACTAATAATATTCGATGAATTCAATATCACTTATATTTATTATAGAATATATTCATAACCTAGACTTCTACTACTATATTTTAGTAAGAATTTGATAATAAATATAATAAGAGTAATAAAAATAAAAGAAAAAGGTTTATAGTAAGTCATTATTTCTTATCACTATTTCTTAATAGTATATATATATTTAGTAAATGAAGAGATTATAAGAGATTTATTTGACTATTACAATACTATAATATACTCTTTTCTAAAAATAATAACCCAAGGAAAGATTAAGTAGCTCTTTAAATCTTAGTATTGAACTAAATTAAAATTGGTTTAAATATTTTAGAATAAGAAACAAGGAAATCTGAAAAAGAGACTTTATTTTATTTAACAAAGAAACCTTAAGTTATAATATAAAGAACCTAGTAGTATAGAATAATAATAAATACTCCTAATCCTTCTTATATATTCTATATATAATTATAATAAATATTTTAATAAAGATATATGGAGAACGAGTAACTTTAGAGTATTATAATAAATATTACTAAAGTTAAGAATATTTAAAAAACTATTACTTGTTATTCCTATTCCCCAGTATTTCCTAAATATTTAAGTATATATTAATAATCTATAGAATTGATTATTATTACTTATTAATAATATAAGATATATTAGATAAATATCTAGATATATAATTATTTAGTAAAGCATAAGTATTTCATATTTTAGAAGGTTAAGAAAGAAGATATTCAATAGTAAATGATACGACTAGAAGTATAAAGAAAAAGAAAATAAAACTATTACAGATAATAAAAGTATTAAGTATTATATATTATTTAAATAAAGTAGAAATCACTATCTATTCAATAAATATAAAAGCTTTTATTTGTAAATCTATTCTCTATCAAATACCAAGAAGAAGTATTATTTTATATATTAGTATATATAT
>QAPF01000791.1:0-18240 GCA_004367935.1 Colletotrichum sidae | reverse complement strand
TATTAATAGTATATAATATAATATTTCTAACTTTAAGCTATCTTACTTAATAATACTATCTAAAGCCTTTCTAACTATTAGCTAATAACTACTATAGATTTCAATATATATACCTTTTTAAATACCTAACAAACTACTTCTAATATATATTCAAAATATTCAGGATTATTACTAAATACCCTACTTTTAAATACTAGATTCTTTTTTATTCTTTTAATCTTATACTTCTTAGTTATATTAATAACCTTATCTATTAGTAATATTTTGAAGTTAAACTTAGTTAGAACTATCTTAAGAAGGCTAGAAAAAATAGTGAAATCGCCTTTATATAATACTAGTTTATTTAAATCTTTATAAAAGTAGCTATAGTCCTCATAGTTATTAACAATATTAATAGAATTAATATTTATATTAAGATTATAAGGATTAAATATAATAATAAGTAGTAGTTAGGAGTAATCTATATTCTTATTATTATTATTATTATCATAAGTAGTAGTATCATTATAAGATAAAGAGAAGTCTAGTCTTCTATTACTTTCTTTTATCTATAAAGCTAGTATTATTAAGATATACTAGTAGTATTATTAGTAGCTAATTAGTATGAATCAATATTATAAGTATTACTATAGTAAGTTTAATACTTTAAAGCTACTACTAAGACTATTATACAGCTTATACTAGTAAGTTCATACACCTAGTTATTACTCTATTACTTTATATTACTTATATATTTCTAAATCAAAGCTAGGTTTAAACTAAATACTACACCACTAGGTCCTTTTTACTATATTTACCTATAGAAACAATATAGGCTATAGTATATTACTAAGTCTATTTTTTATTATAGAGATTTAATACTAAGCATTATATAAAGCTACCAACTAGGTAGGAGGCTGAATATATAATATACTACTACTATAATAAGTTTAATACTTCAAAGCTACTACTAGTATATTAAGCTATAACTTTCTATATAAATTATTATAAAGCTTATACTAGTAAATTTATATACCTAGTTGTTATTCTATTATTTATTAACTCTTACTTCTAAATTAAAGCTAGATTTAAACTAGTAGTTATACTACTAGGTCCTTTTAAATATATTTACCTATAGAGATATAAATAGACTATAGTATATAACTAGGTATTTTCCTATTATAGAGATTATTTACTAGGTGTTATATAAAGCTACCCACTAGGCAGGGGGCTGAATATATAAAATTCTATTATAATATATTACTTTAACTATAATACTTTTATACTAATTAGAAATGATTTTACTAACAACAAGATATATATTGGTAATTTCTATAACCTTAATTTAGTATATTATAGTATAAATAATATAAATATAAATACTTATATTATATTTATAATATATTACATTTTAAAATATTAGAAGTATAGATATATATACTAGCTATTATATGTAACATATTACAATTATATATATTTGTATTTATAGTAGATGTATTTATATTATTGTAATACTGTACTAAATACTATAGCTAGCTTCTAGTTAGTTTAAGGCGAAATTTCTTATAATAATAGTAGCTAGTATATCTACCTTATATTTACTTTTTTATGGATGATATATAATTGATAATTCTTTTAATAACAGCCTTATAATCTTTTAGCTAAATACTTTTATCTATTTACGCTCTTATACTATATGTTTTAATATCTCGAGATATTTCATTATTATTAAGTATAAGTATTCTATTTGAATATGTATTATAATTTTAGTACTTATAATCTCAATATCTTTTAGACTAAGCCTTATTTATATTTAAAATAAGGCTTTATATTGTTAATATTAGAACTCTTTACTATTAATATAAGTTAATATATAATTTCTATATAAATAGAATATACCTTAGCTTACTTGTATTAATAATGAATTTTAATATATTAGTTAAGTATAATTAATGTCTAGGAAAGGGGCTGATAGATTACTTTCTATTATAACTATTAGTAGATATAGTACTTCTTAAAGTATAACTTTAGCCTTCTTACCCCCTACTGATTACTATAGCTAGCTCCTAGTTAATCTAGAGTTAAACTCCTTATAATTATAGCTAGTATATCCGCCTTATATCAACTTTATTATAGATAATAAATAATTAATAGCTCCTTTTGTAATAATTTCACATCTTTATACCTTGATAGCTATGTATAATCTAAATATCTTGAGATATTTGATTACTACTAACTATAGGCATTCTATTTCAATATTTTTTATAATCTTAATATCTATAATTCTAATATCTCTATTATAGACTAGGTCTTACTTCTCCTTAAAATAAGACTTCATATTATTAATATATAAGTTCTCTATTATTAATATAAGTTAACTTATAATCTCTATATAAGTATAGTAAGACTTAACTTATTCTTATTAATTAATAATTTTAATATATTAAATATAAGTCTTTGGTTTCATATAGAGAACATTTAGCTTCTAGCTAGAACTTATACTCCAACCTACTTTATACTAATAGCTATAGCAATAGTTACTTCAGATCTTTGAATATTATAGCGTAATATATTTAACCTTAGGTTATTATAATAGTACTATCTTTAGCTTTCCCTACTATTAGCTAATAACGACTTCTATAATAGACTTCAATATATATACTTTTTAGATACCTAATAGGCTACCTCTAAGATATATTTAAAGTATGTAGAGTTATTTTTAAATACCCTACTTTTAGATATTAGATTCTTCTTTATTACTTTAAGTTTTTTTTAAAGTTCTACTAACAGCCTCATCTTCTAATAATATATTAAAGTTAAATATAATTATAACTATTTTAAAAGGGCTAGAGAGGGTAGTAAAGTTACTTTTATATAAAACTAGTTCTTTTAGACTTTTATAAAAGTAGTTATAGTTCTTATAGTTATTAATAACTTTTATAAGGTTGATATTTATATTGAGGTTATAGGGGTTGAGTATAATGATAATTCTTCTTATTATTATTGTTATTAGTAGTATTATTAGTAGTATTATTATAGGTATTAAAATATAGTTGGCTAATCTATAGTAGTCTATTACTCTCTTTTATATCTATAGTTAGTATTATTAAGGTATATTAGTAGTACTATATCTAGCTAGTATGAATTAATATTATAATTATTACTATAGTAAGTTTAATACTTTAAAGTTACTACTAATATATTAAACTATAACCCTCTAACTATTATAAAGCTTATACTAAAAAGTTTGTATATTTAGTTATTATTCTGTTAATTATTAGTCTTTATATATTTCTAAGTTAGAGCTAGGTCTAAACTAGTAATTATACTACTAGGTCTTTTTAATTATATTTACCTATAGAAATATATATAAGCCATAGTATATAACTAGGTATTTTCCTATTCTAGAGATTATTTACTAAGTGTTATATAAGGCTACATATCAAGTAGGGGGGCTGAATATATAAAACTCTATTACTACTATAGGAAATTTAATATTATATAAAGATATATATTCTTATAATAATATTCTAATTTTATTAATAGCTATCCTTATAAAGCCTTAGAATATTTAGTTAATACTATTAGTTATTATTATTATAAGTAATAATACATACTACTACTATTAGTAATAATAATTATCTTTCTATCTAAATAGTTAGTAATATACTACTTCAACCTTAAATACCTTAGATCTAATTAACTTAAAGTCTTATAACTTATAAGAATAACTTGACTTCTCTAGATTTTAATTAAACGTCTCATTCTATAATATATCTTATAGCTAAGAAATAATTAAATATAATACTAATACTTAACTTCTATAAACAAATATTATAATAATATTTAAACTACTATTTAAAAAGTTGATTAAAGAAGAAGTTAAAATTATTATTACTAATAATATTAGAGAGATTATTTAATGTAAGCGTACTTTCTATGAGAATTATAAATACTTTAAATTATATATTATTCATAAAGTGAAGAAGAAAAATACTAATAAGATGTATAAAACGTTGAGACTTATAGTTTAAAGTTTTAGATATAATCATCAATTTAAAATATTAATATAATTGTCAATTATATAATAAGGTAATTAATAATTAATTTAAACTACAGCTCTAACTTTCTTCTAATATAATAATGTAATAATATAATTCTACAATATTATACAAGCCTATACTAAAGTTAAAATAAAGCTTATAAGGTATAATATAATTAAACTACTATTATATCTTAAGGATTAATACCCCCTAAGCTCTATTATAATTATTATTAAATTACTATATAACCTTACTAAGATTAATACTTATTAGTAGGGAACTTATTCTAAATATTACAAAAAGTAATTATAAATAGAAATATTAATATATAACTTATACCTCCTAATACTTCGAAGCTACTACTAGTATATCAAGCTATAACCCTCTAACTATTATAAGGCTTACGCCGGCTTCTAGGTTAGAACTAGGTTTAAACTAATGGTTATACTACTAGGTCTTTTTAATTATATTTATTTATAGAGATATATATAGACCATAGTATATAACTAGGTATTTTCTTAGTATAGAGATTATTTACTAGGTGTCATATAAAGCTACTTATTAAACGGGGGGCTAAATATGTAAAACTCTATAACTTATACCTCTTTATCTTATATTCTAAAAATAACGCTTTTAGCCTTAAAGGTATATAAAATAATAATACCCTTAACCTCTTAGATATTACCTTCTTATATTATATAAATAAAAAGCTCTAAGAAGTTTTATTTAAAATTAAACTTAGAACAATCCACTTAAAAATAATATTACTAATATTTAATAGAAACATCTTATTACTTAATAGTAACACTTTCTACTTATACTAAAAGTACTAAGGGTAAAAGCTAGCTCGTATTAATATATATATAATATTTAAAATACCTAAAGAAATATATTAAATAATATATATTTAGGGCCCACTTTACTTTAATATATTAATCTAAAGTCTTATTTAACTTCTCCTATATAGTATAAAAATAACAACTCTCAAGTAATAATACTACTATACTTAATAAATATCTTAAGTAGCAAATTAAATACTTTAATTATAACTTTAACTTTATATTACTTAACCTCTCTAAAATACATTTTTATACTTTTATTAATAACTTATCTATTGATAATACTAACCTTTCGTCTTAATTGAAATTTATAATAATCTTAAGCTAAAAAGGTACTATTAGTAATAGCTAATTCAACTTCTATAATAACTTTATATATTATTCTTTTATTAAAAATAAAAAAGCTATTAGGAGTATACTTACTTTAGAGATTTATATTATAATGGTTAGTATAAATCTTAATTATATTATAACTATATTACTTAAGAAGATTCTCTAATATTAAAAACACTTTTAAATTCTAAGTATTATATCTATTAACTTATATCTACTCTATAAATACCTTATACAACTTAGTATTACTAAAGGAAAATACCTTATAATTAATATTATAATATAAAGGTAATTATATAAATACTATAAGTTTAATAGAATATAGTAAATAAATAGAGATAATAATATTACTAATACCTTTATAAAGAATATATTAAACTATATCTTTAAGAAATTTATTCATTTAAATTATATAACTATTTAAATAGAAGAATAGATAATTTAAATAGAATAAATAAATGAATATTTAAATATTTTTAAGGTAAAAAGGTATAGATTACTAAAAGTACTATTTTTTATACAAATAGATAGATATTAGAATATATAGTAAAAAGAAAAATTACTAATATTAGTTATATTATATAATAAGATATATAGTAATTATATATACTACTATATATCTAGCAGTACACCTTCTATATCTTACTAATAATAAGTATTAGGTATTATGAGAAATTGAAGAGGCTATCTGAAGGGGCCTCTAGGTATTATATTAAAAATATATAAGGAAATAAAATGGCTTGTATTATTACTATTGAAATATAATATATATAAGATATTTAAACCTTTGAAATATTGCTTTAGAGTATAGCCTGAGGTTTAGTTTTATAGTTTATATAGCTATATATATTTCATCATATAGCCCCCCAGGTATTCGATATTATTAATAACTAGAAGAAGCCATTCCTAGTAGTTTTCTAAATATAAAAGAGCGTTTGAATGTTAAATATATTTAAATAACTATTCTTAAGTGAAGATAATAGGGCTTTTAAACTATAAAGTAAAAGTAATAGGGTTTTTAAGCCTTTTGGATATAATTATCTATTAAAAGTAATAATTCTAAATAGTTTCTACTATTTGAAAATAGCTTCTTCTATTTTTTTAAAATATTCTTATAAAAAATAGGGAGATTCTAAATATAGTTTTAGAAGTATCTCTAGTATTCTAT
Source organism: Colletotrichum sidae (assembly GCA_004367935.1). Classification (NCBI taxonomy): domain Eukaryota; kingdom Fungi; phylum Ascomycota; class Sordariomycetes; order Glomerellales; family Glomerellaceae; genus Colletotrichum; species Colletotrichum sidae. Next base: position 11,878 of record QAPF01000791.1, on the reverse strand, counting down.
AAGATGCTATTACCTTCTTATTTTACTTTAGAGATATATAGCTACTTGAGATTAATATATAGGCTTGAGATTGATATATAGGCTTAAGATTGATATATAGGCTTGAGATTGATATATAGGCTTGAGATTAATATATAGGCTTAAGAGCGAACTTGTTGAAAGTATACTATATAGAGTATAGCTACTAAGTTGAATGAAATTATAGGGTTTACCCTCTTTTTAGAGTACCTCTTACTTACTATAACCCTTATACCTTATATGCCCTATCTTATTAGTAGTATAAAGGTGCTACTCTAAGTATTATTTAATCCTAATAAGAGCTAAAGCCTAGCTATTAGGTAACCTATATAATATATAAAGCCTGTTTTTATAATAGCTTAAAAAGTATATATTTAAATAGTAACTAGTTGTTAAAGTAACTGCTTATTATTAAAGCTGTTATAAAAGGTTGGACTTTTAATTCTTCTCAAGCTACTGGGATAAGCTTCTTTTAAGATTAGATCTTTACTACTTTAAATATATAGTTTGAATAATACTAAAATATCAACTTTGCTTTATAATCTAGTTGAATTAGGGTATTATATAAGCTCTCAGGTCTTCTCTATCCCCCCAGATATACTAAATAATATATAATACATCTGAAATTTGATATTTAGATCTTTTTAACTATTACAAGCTAAGTCTATTATAATTGAAGGAATACTGTTTTGAATAATAATTAATTGAAGTGTAGGTAGGTTGGAGAGGTAAAAAGTAGAGTAAAATTAAAAGAAGGAATAGTAGCTAGCGAAGTAGTACGGCAAGGGTGCTATGAGGGCACCCTTAAGAGGTTAATAGTATTAATATCAAAAGAGATATATAGGGCGCCTTAAGATAGGTAGTATTATATATATATTGAAAGAGATATATAGAGGCGTTTCGAGATAGGTAGTATTGTATATATACTTAAAAAGAAGGATTAAATAGAAGTGCTTATATGTATAGGTAGCATTTGAATTTTATAAAAGAATATTATTAAAACTATTATAGATTATTTGAATAGTAATAGAGGGGTTTAAATATTTGAAAATATTAAAAGCTAGGCTTATAACTATAAGAAATTGAAGAAGCTACCTAAAGGAGCTTCTAGGTACTATATAGAGGGTATGTGAGGAAGTAAAATGGCTTATATTATTACTACTGAAATGCGGTATATATGGGGTATTTAAGCCTTTGAAAGATTGCTTTGGAGCGTAGCCTGAGGCCTAGTTTCGTAGCCTATATAGCTACATATATTTCATTATAAGTATTTAGTACTAATTATAGCTAAATATATAGTAATTAGTAAGTAATTACTATATTATAGATCTAAAGCTTTATATAGCGCTATATACTATATAATATAGGAATAATAATAATAAATAACTAGAATACTACTTTATATCTATATAGTAAGATTATATATAGTATATATTACCCTCTAGATAAACTAATAATATTTCTCTATATTAGTTATTATATTTACTAATAATATTTATTATTCAAAGTTCTTTTGATTTAAATATGTCTTTAGTATTAATAATATTAAATATTGTAATAATAGTAGTTATATCAAAAGTCTTTAATCTATTTAAAGTTATACATTTCTCTAAAAGCTTTAAAAAGTAGTTATACTTGGTAGTTAGCTCTTACTTTATCTACTTTATAGATACTACTAATACCAAGGAATTATTTAAATAGAGAAAGTTTGAAGTAGTAAATATAGTTAGTCAATATGATAGCTAATAAATAGAATATATCTATATATATTTATATCTATCGTAATTACTCTTTAAATAATTATAATAAAGTATTCCGTAATCCTTACTACTAGGTATTAATAGTTATGGCTAGCTATTAATAGTCACTAGCTATTAAAAGCTATTAATAATAGTTAATAGCTAGTAGTAATTACTATGTTTAATTTATATAACTAGAAAGTCTATCACTATTAGTCGTACTTACTTACTATAAGATTCAAACCTACTACTCTTACTATAAACAGTAAAAACTAGCTAGACGTTAAACTACTATCTCAAGCGAGTATTAAGTATTATAATAAATAATAAATATTTATTTATTATGATTATTTTAAATATACTATAAAACAAAAAGAAAGGCTAACAGCTTGCTCCCTATTATAACTATTCGTAGTAATATTAAACCCTGAAATATAAGTTAAGCTTTCCTATTTTCTACTAATTACTATAACTAGCTTTTACGCAATCTATAGCTAAACTCTTTATAACTATAGCTAGTTTACATATTCTATATCAATCCTTTCAATCATAAAGAACTAATTACTCTTTCTATAATAATCTTATATATTTATTTTAATACTTCTAGAGTTATATATTATTTAAATAGGAAAAACTAATAGCTTACTTTCTATTATTATTATTAGTAAATATATTACTCTCTAAAGTATAGCTTTAGCCTTCCTACTTCTTTACTAACAACTATAGCTAGCCTTTAGTTAATTTAAAGTTAAACCCCTTATAACTATAATTAATATACTTAGCATATATAATCCTTTCGTTAATAGACAACTAATAATTCTTTTTATAATAAGCTTATATCTTTAGAACTATATATAATTCGAGTATCTCAAGATATTTAATTACTACTAACTATAAGTATTCTATTTAAATATATATTATAATTTTAATATCTATAATTCTAATATTCTTACTAAGTTTCATTTACTCTTAAGATGAGATTTTACACTATTAATATAAATATTCTCTACTACTAATATATATTAACTTATAATCTCTATATAAGTATAATAAGACTTAACTTATTCTTATTAATAAATAATCTTAATATATTTAGTTACTTTTACCCTATATTTAGAATAATATCTAGGATTTTTACCCTATATATAGATTTAGCTATAAACTTTACTTAATAATAATATTTATACTAATACTAACTTATAACTAGTTAAAATAGTAATGAAATTACTTATTATTATAGATAAGTATACTTCTAGTTCTGACATTTAACCATATAGTAGTAGAAGACTTTGTAGTAATAATTAGGAAGAGCTTTATTAAAACTAAGGCTTAATAAATATAGTTGAATTGTTTTAATATGCTAATTAAATATAACTGATATATAATTAATACTAATATAAATATAAATATTCTTAATATGACTAGATAACTTTGAAAATGTTTATAATTATATTACTATAATACTTTAAAATATCGAATAATTAGTATTATAATATTAGAGATAGTATAATAACTAAGTAATAGATCTATACAGGAGGTAAATATAAGTATAAGGTTATTGATGTATTTAAATCTAACTCTTCTTACTAGGATCTTAGTTATTATAGCCTAAATACTTTTTTTATATATAATTAAGTAGTAGCCTAGCTAGAGGCTAGTTAGTATGCTCTAATATATTCTCCCCCCTTATAGACTATGCCTTTATAGTCTTATGGCTTAAATAAAGTTATTCCTAAATCTTAAAACCCCTTATCTCTATAGTATATAGTATATATCCTAGCCTTTTACTAGCTTTTTAGTATTCTTTATATACTTAAATTAGACCCCTAGTATTCTTATTAAACTTCTATTCCAATAGTAGGAAGAGTAGTACTATTTATAGAGTCTTTTAAAAGCTTCTTATATATTACTAGCTTCTTATATACTACTAGCCTCTTATATATTACTAAGTCTTTATTACTATAACTTCTTATTAATATAACCTCTTATATATTAATAGCCTCTTATTATTAAAATCTCTTATTAATATGACTTCTTATATACTACTAGCCGTTACTACTACTACTACCGCCTTATTATTCTTCTAGTAATCTCCTTCTTATTTAAATTTATACTATAGCTTCTTATAACTAAAACTTCTTATTAATATAACTTCTTATTATTATAGCTTCTTATTATTAAAACTTCCTATTATTAAAACCTCTTATTACTATAACTTCCTATTAATATTATTTCTTATATACTACTAGTCTCTTATATACTAATTTAGTTAATATCGCTTCTTACATATTACTAGTTTCTTATATACTACTTTAATTAATATAGCTTCTCATATAACTCTCGCTACTATAGCTACCGCCCTACTATTCTTCTAGTAATTCCCTTCTTAAACTTATTTTATAACTTCTTATTACTATAGCTTCTTATTATTAAAACTTCCTATATATTATTAGCCTCTTATTACTAAAACCTCTTATTATTAAAACTTCTTATTATTATAACTTCTTATTAATATAATTTCTTATTACTATAGCTTCTTAGATACTACTAGCCTTTTATTACTATTCTAGCGCTCTTCTAGTAATCTTTATACTAAAAATCATAAAGTTTACAATTTCTCTATAGTTCTATTAATAGTATTAGCTACTATATATCTACTTTAGTTATTATACTATAAATAGTATAATATTTATATAGAGTATTTATAGCTTCGTAGTTTTATAGTAACTATTATCTCCCCCTTTAGAAGTTATATCTTTATAGTTTTAAAGTAGGTATCCCTTTACTAAGCCCCTATATATATCTCTTATATTTTTATATTTTTAAAGTTCTTATAACCTTAAACCCCTTATAGTTTTAAACCTTATAACTAATTATAAAACATTAATAGGAGTAACTTTCTAATACTCCTTTTTAGTTAGGACCTAAGAATTCTTTCTAGGCTTTTATATCTTAGCCTCTTAATATTAAGTGTTAGCTAATATCAGCCTTCTAAGATATATTATAATTATAACTTTATTTTAACTATCCTAATCCCCTTTACGTAATTAGTCTTTTTTAGTTATAAAGATAATAAAAAGGCTTCTTCTTTACCCTTAGTTATAAAGATATTATCTATTATACTTATAGTATACTACTTATATATATTACTATAAATACCCCTAGTACTTCTAGTATTCATAACTATATATAGTTATATAATATATACCCCTAAATACCCTTATACTATTTTTAAAAGCCGCCTCAAAGTAGTTATTTTAAAAACCTTAAAACTTCTACTTACCTAGTATCCTTCTACTAGCCTTATTACTATAGCCTTATAGAGACTATATATGTTTAAATCTCTATATCTATAGGTATATATAGGTATATTAGTGCTTTTTAAGTTATCTCTTATTTTTTTAGTAGTCTTACTATTAGCAGCCTTATTGTGTCAGCCTTATAGGTATTAGATACTGAAATCTCTATATTTATATGCTTATATATATATACTAATACCCCTCTAGTTATCTCTTATTCTTTTGATAGCCTTATTATAATAGCCTTATTATAATAGCCTTATAGGTATAATATATCGAAGTTTCTATATCTATATCTTTATAGGTATATACTAGTACTCCTTAGTTATCTCTCTTATAGTAGCTTGTTATAGTAGCTTTATTATAGTAGCCTTATAAGTATCATATAGTTAAATTCTTTATATTAGTAGCTTTATTACTATAGCCAAGTAAGTATTATTTATATTGAAATCTCTATACTACTATACTAATACTATACCAATATCTTTCTAATAATAACTTTACTAGAGCTATATATATCGAAATCTCTATATCTATATACTTATATATATATATATATATATCAGTATCTTTCTAATTAGCTTTTATCTTTAAATAACTTTAATAAGTAGGTAGTTTCTAGTAGTAGTCTTTTTACTATAGCTATATAGTTTTTGTATATATTGAAATATCTATATAGCCTTACTAGTATTATACTAGTGTCTCTTTTAAAATAGCCTTATTAATAGTATATAGATATTATATATATTAAACTCTTACTATCTGCCGCATTAGTGTTATATTAGTATTCCTCTAGTATACTTCTTATAATAGCTTTAATACTATAGCTTCTCATACTAGCTTTTTATAATAGCTTTATTAATACTATATATATCGAAATCTCTATATTATTATACTCATACTAAGCTAGTGCCCCCTATATAACCTATTAGTCAGAACTCCTAAGAATAAGTAGAAATTCAAATATATTAAGAATAATATAGTAATTAACTTATAGATCTATATAAGGGGTGAATATAAGTATGAAATTATTAATATATTTAAGTCTAACTCTTCTGACTAGGAGCCTAGCTATTATAGTTTAAATACTCTTTTTGATAGATAACTTAGTAGTAGTCTAGCTAGGAGCTAGCTGGCGCGCCTTAATATATAATAATATATTAATATTTAAATATCGTATAATTGATATTTAATCCCTAATATTATTGATATAATATAATAAATTATAGGTTAATTAGACTCTATTTATTTTAAAGACTCTATAAGTTATATATTAATTATAATACTTATAATAATTCTATTTCAATGTTTTTTAATAAAGTAATAACTTTAATTATAATAGTTATAATTAGATATTTCTATATTCATTCTATACTTCTCTTTTTATAAATAGCTTTATAAATTTCGAGGAGATTTTAGTTCTATTATAAGACATATAGAGAAATAATAGATTATAGAATACCTAGTTCTTATAAATACTTTATCTTAGTTTATTTCTAAGAAATCTATAAAAGTCCTTAACTTTATAACTTTGGTAGTTATGATTAGTTATATATACTAAGCTTTAGTTTAAATAAAGCCTTTTTCATATGGATTATTATTATAAGGGTTTCTACTACTAAAGGGTTAAATATTAGAACCAGAGATATAATTATCTATAATAATAAGTAATTTCATTACTATTTTAACTAATCATAAGTTAGTATTAATATGAATACTATTATTAAGCAAAATCTATAGTTAAATCTATATATAGAATAAAAGGCTTAGATACTATTCTGAATATAGAGTAAAAGTAATTAAATATATAATTCAAATATCTCGAGATATAAGTAATACCTTAATATTAATATTGTATAATAATATTAATTATTAGATACTTTAGGGTATTATAATAATATAATTATAGAGGTTTAAAAAACTACCTAGTTATATTAGAAGTATTTATATTTATATAAGTATTACTTATATATGAATTATATTTAATATATTAAGATTACTTATTAATAAGAATAAGTTAAGTTTTATTATTCTTATATAGATATGATAAGTTAGTTTATATTAGTAGTAGAGAATGTTTATATTAATAATATAAAGTTTTATCTTAAGAGTAGATATGATGTAGTCTACAGGATATTAAGGTTATATATATTAAAGTTATAATAAATATTTAAATAGAGTAATTATAGTTAATAGTAATTAAATATTTCGAGATATTCGAATTATATGTAGTTATAAGGGTATAAAGTTATTATAGAAAGAGTTATTAGCTATTTATTATTTAGGAAAAACTTAATATAAGATAAGTATGCTAGTTATAATTATAAGAAGTTCCGCTTCAGATTAAATAGGAGCTAGTTATAGTAGTTAGTAAGGGGATAGGAGGGCTAAAGTTATACTTTAGAAGGTAATATATCTACTAATAGTTATAGTAGAAAGCGAATGATTAGCTTTTCTTAGAAAAATATATATATTAAAATCTATTTTAATTATTAGCTCATAGTTAGAAAGGCTTAAGATAGTATTATTAGATAAAACAACTTAAAGTTTGAAATATTATAACTTAAAAACCTAAAGTAATTATAGCCATAATAATTAGTATAGAGTAAGTTGGAGTATAAGTTCTAACTAGGTATTAAATATTCTCTATATAAAGTAAAGAACTTCTAGTAACCATTAACAACTAGTAATATATAAGAATAGCTAGTGGTAGGTATTATATAAAATTTTATTATAATTTTTTAAAGAGTAATTATAATAGATAGGTTTATATTTTCCCTATTTGTTAGATATCGTATTACTTAATTCTATTATTACTAGTTAAAGTCCCTTCAATTAAAATATAATTCCTTAGTTTTAGTATGATCTATAGAATATATAAAGCAAGAGCTAACTATTATGAATAATGACTACTAAAGTGTCCTAGAGAAGTATATAACTATAAATAGATTAGAGACCTTTAATCTAACTAATAAATGATCTATTTTATTCTATATCCAAGGAATTTATAAAAGCTCTTAATCCTATAACCTTAATACTTAGTTTAGTTATATATACTAAGTCTTGGCCTAAATAAGGTTTTCTATATATAAACCATTACTATAAAGTCTTCTACTACTATAAACTCAAATACTAGAACTAGGGACATAATTATTTATAATAATAAGTTACTTTATTACTATTTTAACTAGTTATAAGTTAGTATTAGTATAAATATTATTCTTATATAAAAGTTTTAATTAAATCTATATACAAGGTAAAAAGCTTAGATACTATTCTAAATATAGAGTAAACGTAATTAAACATTATAAAGTAAATATAGCAGTTATATTAAAAGTCTTTAGACTATTGAAAATTATATATTTCTCTAAGACGTTTTAAAATTAAATATACCTAATTCTTAGCTTTTATTTTATTTATCCTATAGGTACTACTAATATTAAGAGTGTATCTAAATATAGGAGATTATCAATAGTAAATATGATTAGTTAATATAATATCTGATAAATAGAGAAGATGTAAGATTATTTATTTGTAAAAGACTAGACTTAGGTTTGTTTAACTATAAGTAACGCAAAATACTATTGACTTAGAACTAAGAGGTGAAAGAGAAGCTTTTATAAGTATTTAGAAAAGTATATATATAATACTATCTAGACCTTATTAAAGCTTTATTCAGGCCAAAAAGTAAATATTAAATATTTAGGTATAGTTTTAACTAGGTATCTAAGTAAAGTATATAGTATTACCTCTTTTTCCCTAGTTATTATCTAGCTAGGGGTTATAGGTTAAAATATTATTATTATCTATAATTAATTTCTATATCTCTTTATATTATTCTAATACTACTATATGTATTATAATATTAACTAGCTCCTATATTAGGTTTATATACTTTGTTTATTTAATAAAGGTTTCTTAGTAATATCATTTACTTACTTAGTATATTCTTACTGTGATAATATCTTTAATTAGCTATTCAAGTTTCCTACTATTATTTATTAGTAGTAATAACTAGTTATTACTGATTACTTATTTAAATAGGGGATTAGTAGTAAGGTTTCTAGAAGATATCTATATAGAACTATGGGGAAATAAAATTTAGTATATCCTCTTGAATAAAATATAGTAATAAGATTTTTACTACTATATATTTATAGTATAACTAAACTATTTTCTAGTTTAGCTTTAGTAATTTATAACTAGAGATATTTGATGATAGTTTATTATCAATTTAGTACTAATCTATAGAGGACTAGGTTTTATTCACTTAGGCTTCTAATTTCTATTAAGTAATAGCTATCTTAGTATAAATATATATTCTTAGTAAGTACATCTTTTTAACTAGTTATTATGTAGTATTTATATGATTATTAGGTATTAGTACTGGTGTTTTAGTTATTAGAGTAAAGTTAATATAACAACTATAATCTATAAAGAAAAGTATAGTTTTTATCATACTATACTACTAATTATAGCGGATTAATTATATAATAAGTAATAGGTTTTTTTAATTGTCTTATAATTAGTATATAAATACTTTTAAAACTACTCAGATTTCCTAGTTATATGATTCTATAATTCTATTTATTTGTAAGTGGTAACTAGTGTTTAATAGGTATACAATATTTATTAGTCAATAGACTTGTTTCTAGGAATAACCTAATTAGTTAGACTTTTTATTATTTATCATAAAGTATAGTATATTAAAGAATCTATAATAATAATTAAAGAGTTACTAAGTATATATTTCTATTTCTATTTCGTTCTTTAATGTAGAACTTTACCTAGTTAGTCTATAATAACCTAGAAATGATAGCTATTTAATCTTTTTAAAGGGGGTAGGTTAGTAATGAAATCTATTAATAGATCTAAGGATAACTAGTTAAGTATTAAGAAGAACTTTAGAAACCCTTTCTTTATTTATTTCTAGATATATATATTTCTATATACATATTATAATTGCATATAAATTAGTAGATATTCTAGGACTTTCTCAGCTAGAAGAACTGATAACTTAAAGTTTCTAGTATATTATTATATTATAAGTAATCTATAAGAGAAGAGTTATATAATTCTTATATGAATCTAATCCTAAATTTATTAAAAGAGCTATTACTGTCTTTATTACTTAGTATTTAAAGTCTATTTCTAAAGGTTAGTTATCTTATTATAGTAAAAATATATTTAGTAATCTAAATTCTAATATAGAGGTTAAATGGGAAGCTATATTCTCCTTCTCAGATTACTATAAAATTTCATTAATATAAAGAATTATTTCAATAGTATAGTTCTATAAGTCTTATAAGTCTAGTTTCGCCTTGAAGACTTAGGTATTAGTAATGTTTATATATTTTACTTAGAGATTTATAGTGATAATAGTATTTAGGGTAATTTATATTATTTATCTTGATTATTTCCTATTATCTTAATTTTTAAGAGTATGCTATTATTTCCTAGAAGAAGATTAAAGCTACTATTTAGGTATTTAATTAGTATTTAAAGTAAAGTTTATATTAAATAATGTTTCTACTTATTAATTCTATTTCTAAATAAGTTGATATTTTCCATAAAATATTTAAAGTTTATATTATTAGCAGAGTATTACGATAATACAAATACATCTACTACAAATACAAATACATATATTTGTAATATATTATATTTAATAACTAATATATATATATTTGGATTTGTAATATTAAAAATTCTATTATATTATAAATATAATACATATATTTATATTTATATTATTTATAATATAATATACTAAATTAGGGTTAAAGGAATTATTAATATAAATACTATTATTAATAGAACAAATTCCAATGAGTATAAAACTACTATAGTTAAAATAATATATTATAATATAATAGAGATATATAATTTCAAGATATTATTTACTATATATAAATATTTAAAATTAGATTTATCTTTAATATATCTAGAAGAAATACTAAAGATCTAGAAGTAAATATTCAAAACTTATCAAATTAATATATAAAGTTTATTAATAAAGTTATAATCTCAAAAGATTATAATAATTTCTTAGTAAGATTTCAACTTTATACTTTAATACTTATAAAAAGATTTATATATATATATATATATACTTATACTAATATTATTTATAACATAATATACTGAATTAGGGTTATAGAAACTGCTGAAATAAATATTATTATTAGTAGAATAAATTCTAATTAGTAGAAAACTACTATAGTTAAAATGATATACTATAATATAATAGAGATATATAATTTCAAAGTATTATTTATTATATATAAATATTTAAGATATAAGAAGCTTTCAATTCTATTAAAACTCTATGAAAGAGTAAGGAAGTTTATTAGAGTTATTAAATAGATCTAATTTATAATTCTAAAAAAGTAATTAATTCTAATTTATTAATCACTATTAATATCTATTTCTATATATAAGGATATGCTAATAGGACCACGTAGTACGCCTAGCAACTAGCTAGCTATAGCTACTAAAGTATTAGAAAGAGTTTTTAGCTAAAAGATTATAATTTAAATCTTTTAAATAATAGTTTATATAGTAATATAAATCCTATCTATAGATCTAAATTTTTCTTAATTAAAGCTTTTAGCTATACTTTTATAATTCTATTATTTCTACTTAACTTTTTAAATAACTAGTATAAGTAAGAATATTAAGTAGTAACTATTTTTATAGAGAATAGTTACTTTATATATATAGACTTAATATAAACTTTAATAAACTTTAATAATTAATATTTAACTTAATAGAAATATATAGTAAGATTATTAGTATTATATTATATTATTATTAGGAATC
>QAPF01000790.1:0-18143 GCA_004367935.1 Colletotrichum sidae | reverse complement strand
ATTAATATATATAATATACTAGTAATTAAAGCCTTAATACTACCTCCTATATAGTAAATTAATACTTCTACTAGTACCTATTAGCTTATAATAATATATCAGTATAAACTTTATTATTAAATTACTTAAGTTAATTAGATTTTTAAGGAAAAACTATAATAGTATATTAATAATAATTAATTAATTTATAGAATATATATTCTATTTATTAATAAGAGAGTTCCTAATAGTAGATAAACTAGTAGTCTTCTTAATAAATAATATCCTCTTTAAATATAAAGTTCTTTAAACTATTATATCTAATAGAAGTTTACTATTTATTAGTAGATTTTAAGCTCCTATTGCCTACCTATTAGCTATTAAGAAGAAACTAAGTATAATATACTATCTATAAACCAATAGGTAAATAGAAGAGTAAAATTAGAATATAGAATACTTCCTAAAGATAGTAATTAACTTTAATTAAAATAATTAGGTAAAATAATTACTTATAGTTAAATTTATTTATAAGACTTCAATTTATAATACTATTAGGGTTATATTAGTAAACGTTTTAATAAGCTACTTATTAAAGAAATCTTATAATAACTCTCTAGAAAATATTAAATCTAAAGTAGTCCCTATAGTAGAAGAGAGGATAAAATACCTCTAGTTATATTAATAGTAGCTAAAAGTTCTATTAGAAGAAATAAATAAAAAAATACTAAGTAGTATAATAAGAAAAAAAAGTAGTTAGACCTCAAAGTTAGTAATTATATATTACTATCTACTAAGAATATTTAATAAAAGTAACTAATTAAAAAGCTATCTAATAAATATTTAAAACTATTTAGAATAATATAAATAATTAATAGGAATTAAGTATTTAAATTTAATTTAAATATGAAGTATAAGATTTATAATATCTTCTTTTTATTCTAATTAGAAAAGTATAGAAGTAATCTATTAGTATTTTAAGTAATCCCTATTAAAAACCTAAGAAATGATATATATAAAGTTAATTATATAGTAAATCATAAAAAACTATAAAGAAACTATTAGTATTTAGTTAAATAGAAGGAGTATAAAATAGAAGAAAATTCATAGGAATCTTAATAGAATATATTGTTAGAATTAAAATTAGAAAATAAAAAAAATCTCTTAGGGATTACTAATAAATCACAAGAAGAGTAATATATTTAAATTATTAGTAAAATAGGATTAGAAAATCTATATTAGTCTAAAAGTTAAAGAGAAAAGAAATATAGTAAAATCTAAAAATAATAATTAATCTTTAAAAAGAGAAAATATATAAAATATTAGAAGGAAATTAGGAAAATACTAGATTACTTAGTATTATTTTTATTATCTTCTTTATAATTATTATTTCTATTTCTACTACTTTCTTTATTATTATTATTATTATTAAGCTATTTAGAAACCTTAGGAGTTAGGAAATATAAATTAAGAATATTAGTATATTAAAAAGATAATATTAATAAGTAAGAAGTTATTAGGAGAATACTAGAGGAATAGAGAGATATTTATAATATAAGAATAAATTAAAAAACTATTTTAAAAAAACATTCTAGAAGCTTATACAAATAGCAGTTTGTATTTTAATAATATAAATCTATACTTCTTAGGCCTATTAGAAGGTAGTAGTAATTTTTATACCCCTCTCTAAGAAGTAGTTATATTATAAAGTAGTAGTTATTATAACTTTAGTAGCTATAAGCTAGTACTTATAAACTAGCTATTCTACTTCTTTATTTTTAACTTTATACTTAGTATTAAACTTATTAATATAAGAAACTTTAACTTAAAAAGTTTTATAAGTAGTAATCTAAACCTTCTTAAGATCCTTTTATATTAATAATTAGTAGGAGAGTATTAGGGGATAATAATATAAATATTCTACTTCAGTATTATAAATAGTTATAAAAGGGTTAGCTTTAGATAAAGAATTATTAAAAAAATAGTATAAAATGAGAACTATAAAAATAGTAGTATAAATAGCCTAAAGAAATATTAGAATATACTTTATAGTTATAGAAATAATTCATAAGAGGAAGAATAGAAGTATATTAAAATATATTCCTTATTATATATAGTAGTATAATAAGAATACTTATTATTAATATCGAAAATAATTAGTAGAAATAAGAAAAGAAAAATAGTAGAAATATATTAATAGTCTTATAGTAAAGGGGGAAAATAAGAAAGTAGTTAGTTAGCTTCTAAATAGCTATAAAATAGAAATAATAATAGTAGGAGACTTAGTATATAAAATTATTACTATTATTATTATTATTAGTTAGAAGAGTATAAGGGGTATATAATAACTTAGTAGCTTCCTTCTTTAAAATAATAATCTTTTTTAAATAGGAATAAAAGTAGGGGGAAGAAGTATTAAAAAAGTAAGAATAAAAGCAGTAGGAATAATAAGAGTAGTAGGAGTAGATATTATAGTTATTATTATTATTATTTTTAATAACTTAGAAATGAAGTTATTAATAAAGAAGAAAATAAGGGTAATCTATAGGTAAGATTAAAAATTTAAATAATAGAAAAAGCCCTCTTTTAGTTAAAAGTAATCAAAGGTTTCTTTAGAATAAAAAATAGTAAAATTAATAATAAAGAGGTTACCTATAGGTTACTAGGGAGAAATAATAGGAGTAGTAAAGAGAATAATATTAATCTCTAGAACTAGAAGAATTACAAAATATATATCATTCTAACCTAATTAGTAAAAATAATATTCTATAGAATAAGTAGAAATAGGAAACCTATAAGTTACTATTAGGAAAAACCTAGTATAATTTCTATAAGAATTAAAATATTATAATTATAATAAATATAAAATCCCTATAGTTAAAAGTAAGGAAGAAGTCTTTTTAATATCTCTATAGTTAAAGAAGACTAATTATTCTATATAGAAGCTTTAAGTTAACTAAGGTATAACTATAATTAGAATATATCTAGAGAAGCTAATATTAACTAAAGTTTAATATTAAGAAGCTAAGATATAAAACTTAGAATAAATATCTAGATTCTAATTAAAAAAGAATACTAGAGGGAGAGTAGAATATTACTACTTTATATTAATATCTTAGTAGTTAGATCCTAAAGATAAAACTTCTAAGAGGGGGGATTATATTAAGTTATTATAGAGAAAGGAGGTATTAGGAGGCTATTAGAATTTCTATATATTAGCTTTAGTTATTAGAATAATAGATATTCTAATAATATAAAGTTTAAATATAAGTATAGAGCTATAATTAAATAAAGGGAAGGCTAAGTTTAAATAGTTATATAGTATAATATATACCTATTGGGAGATCTTATTACTTAATATAAACCTAGTTTGATAATTTATTATAACTTATTTTATTTTATATCTTAAAATCTATTTAGTAAATTCTTAATACTACTTTATTCCTAATAATATTAGTAGATCTAGTATTAAAATAGAACTTAAGAATAATAATATCTAAGAAAAAAGATTTTTACTAACAAATATAAGATTTATTTAAATATTATTATATTTACTTTTATACTATATATATCTAATAATCATTAGTTTACTATTTAGAAATCTATTATTCTTAAAACTACTATTACTAAAAAAGCTATTATAACTAAAAAAGCTATTATTATAGAAAAAGCTCTTATTATTAAGAAAGGCTAATAGCTCGCTCTTTACTATAACTATCAGTAGGTATATTACCCCCTAAAATATAACTATAGCCTTCCTACCCCCTACTAATTATTATAACTAGCTTCTAGTTGATCTAGAGTTAAACCCCTTTTAGCTATAACCAGTATACGTACATTATGTCAATTCTTTTATTAATAATAAATAACTAATAACCTCTTTTATAATAACCTTATACCTTTATACTTTTATACTTTTATATTTTTATAACCATATATTTTTCAAATATCTCAAAATATTTAATTACCCCTAACTATGAATACCCTGTTTAAGTATTCATTATAATCTTAATATTTATAACTTAAATATCCTTATTATAGACTAAGCTTCACTTATTCTTAAAATAAAACTTCATACTACTAATATAACAGTTCTCTATTATTAATATAAACTAATTTATGATTTCTATATAACTATAATAAGATTCAGCTTACTCCTATTAATAAATAATCATAATAGATTAAATATAGCTAATATATAAATAATACTTATATATATATAAATACTTCGAATATAACTAAATAGCTTTTAAAACTTTTATAATTATATAACTATAATACTCTAAAATATCTAATAACTAGTATTATAATAAAATACTAATATTAAAATATAATCTAATTAATACTTAATTTGTAATATTATTAGCTTTATATTATAACTTATAAAACAATTAGATAATATTCTTTTCAATATCTATAAATTATTTATTAATTATAATATTTAGTATAGGTTTATTAAATTCTAATCTAATATACTAATAGTTTTAATTATCTATAAGGATATATACCCTATAGCCTATATAGAGAGCTGGGATAACTAGGATTATTATATATTATATAATGTAGTAGCCTGAAGTTATTATAAGATAAAAAGCTTTCTTATAGCTACTACTAGTTAGCCTATTAAGTTGAAGTCTTATAACCTATAGAGACCTACTTTTTACTATTATATTTTCCCTCATTAGACCTTTAACTATAAATCCTTATAATTCTTCAACTTCTACTTACTAAAGAAGTAAAACTGGGATTTTAGTAATAGTTCTATTATAATAAATAACTACTGAATATATAGTATCTAAATATGCAGCATCTATAGTAGTATTTATAGTGGCATCTCAAGCAGTTATACCTTCTGAAATTACTAGTAAATATATAGTAATATTCTTACTATTTAAACTTTAAATAGCTATCTCTAGTAAGTCTAGCAATATAGCTGCCCATACTATAGTATTAATAGCTATAGTATTAGAATAAAATAATACTATTATAATAGTATTTATATACCTTTTTGAATAATAGTCTTTTTTTATAGAAATAATATTAGTATAACTATTCAGCAGTAAACTTATAATAATAATACTATTAACCCCAGTACTATTAATTCTAGAAACTCCTAACTATAAAAATTACTTAAAACCTCTTAATTACTCCTATAACTTATTTTATAAAGATATTACTTCATATAAAATTGAAGATTAACTAATAGTAATTTAAGATAGTTATATTCTACAGCTAGAAACTTCTAAAATATATAAGATTTAATAAGTTATAATAAAGTTATTATGGGAGGGGCCGATAGCTTACTCTCTACTACGACTATTAGTAGATATATTACCCCCTAAAGTATAATTTTAGCCTTCTTATCCCCCTACTAACTACTATAGCTAGCCCTTAGTTAATCTAGGGTTAAACTTCTTATAGCTATAGCTAGTATACTTATTTTATATCAACCTTTTTATAGATAATAAATAACTAATAACTCCTTTTATAATAACCTCACGCCCTTATACCTTTACACCCTTATAGCTAAATATAATTCGAATATCTTGAGATATTTAATTACTACTAACTATATTCTATTTGAATATTTATTACAACTTTAATATCTATAACTTTAATATCCCCCAGACTAAACCCTACTTACTATTGAGATGAGACTTTATACTATTAATATAAAAGTTCTTTACTACTAATATAAGCTAACTTATAATCTCTATATAAGTATAGTAGGATTTAGCTTACTCTTATTAGTAAATAATCTTAATATATTAAATATAGCTAATATATAAATAATATTTATATAGATATAGATACTTTTAGTATAACTAGATAACTTTTAAAACCCTTATAATTATATTACTATAATACTCTAAAATATCTAGTAATTAATATTATAGTAGGATATTAATATTAAGATATTATTTAATTAATATATAGTTTCTAATATTACTAGCTTAGTATAATATCTTATAGGATAACTAGACGTTTTTCTTTTAAATATCTATAGGCTATTTATTAATTATAGTATTTAGAATAATTTTATTAAGACTTAATTTAATATACTAATAGTCTTAATTATAATAATTATAATTAGATATTTCTATACTTATTTTATAATTATTTTTTTATAAATAGCTATATAGATTTTAAGGAGATTTTAGTTTTATTATAAAAGTTATAGAAGAGTAATAGATTATAAAACGCCTAGTTATTATAAGTATTCTATTTTATTCTATTTTAAGAGGTTTATAAAAGTTCTTAATTTTATAACCTTAATAGTTATTTTTAGCTATATATATTAAACCCTAGTTTTAATAAGGCTCTCCCTAATTATTACTATAAGGTTTTCTATTACTATAAAGTTAAATATTAGAACTAGGGGTATAATTATCTATAATAATAAGTAATCTTATTACTATTTTAACTAGTTGTAAGCTAGTATTAGTATGAATGCTATTATCAGGTAAAATTTATAGTTAAATCTATATATAGGGTGAAGAGCTTAGATACTATTCTAGGTATAGAGTAAAAGTAACTAAATAATAAAGTTATCATATAGTTTATAAACTTAATAATATAATTACTACTATATATTATTACTAAACTTTATATAAATTAACTTTGTAATATTTATTTGCTACTTATTTACTAATTCTATCTTATAAGAATTATATCTATATAATATATTTTATATATTTCAATATGAAGACTAATTCCTACTGAAGTTTTATACTAAATAGTTGGCAATTTATAGAGCCCTAGATATTCCTATAGAAGCCTTAAGACCTTATATTTTCACTTCTTCTATTACCTTAAGACTAGATTATAATAGTACTTATGATATTAGAAGTTTAATAATCAGATACCTAGAGCTATAATCCTAATAGCTAAGTATTTCTAAAAGTTATAACCTTAGAAAGAAGCCTTTAGTAGTATTAAAAGAAGAATAATTAGTAATAAGAGAACTATCAGCTTTAATACTGCTAAAGGCTTAATACCTAATGATAATAATAGAGATATTTTAGAAGGAATTCTAAAGTAGCTAAAGCTTAAGGCTTCCTTATATGAAATATATAATAAGTTGGGTTATATTATAACTACTTATTATTATAATAAGTATTATATAAAGTATAATTAAAAGGGTTATCCTGAGGTTTTACCGCTCTAAAAATATTACTACAAGCTATAATACTAAGGAGATATTAGGAGGCAATTTATAAAGAATTCTAAGAGAGAGAGGGTTATATTATTCTGGAAATATTACTAAAAGCATAGTATTGAGGTATATTAAGGGGACAATCTAGTCAAAAGGTTACTACTATAAGTTAACCTAAAAGGATTAATATATATACTATATATATAGTATTACTAAAGATATATTAAGAGTATCTTAAGAATATCTTAAGAAAGCTCTTATTAAAGATTAATACTATAGTATATTAGAATAATATCATTAGTATATATATTAGCATCCAACTATTAGAAGAAACTTTAAAAAGCTTCAAGTATAATAGGATAAGATTAGATGCCTTAGTTTTTACTTAAAGAATTAATTTACTCCAATAAATCTGATCTACTATTAAATACCTTATAATCTAATTAGCTATAAGATGAAGTTAGATGCTTTGGTTTTTATCTCAAGAGTTTTTCTTATATATTAACTGTTATTTATTACTATTATTTCAACTATTATTCTATTATTTTAACTATTATTCAAATTGCTAAATAATTAGTAAATAGCTAGTAAAGCTATTAAAGCAGCCATATAATATTTACAAGTCTTAAGGCTTAAAACTTCTAAATGGGGGGATAGTTATAAAGATATATACCTTATAGTTTATATAGAGAACTGGGATAGCTAAAATTATTATATATTATATAATATAGTAGCCTGAAGCTACTATAAAATAAAAAGCCTTCTTATAACTACTACTAGTTAGCCTATTAAGTTGAAGTCTTACAACCTATAGAGACCTACCTTTTATTATTACACCTTCCCTCACCAGGCCTTTAGCTATAAACCCTTATATTATCATAAGTATATTTCAATATTTCTATACTTATTTTAAAGTAATTCTTTTTATAAATAACTATATAAATTTCTTATTTTATAATTATTTTTTTATAAATAACCATTTAGATTTCGAGGAGTTTTTAATTCTATTATGAGAATTATAGAAGAATAATAAGCTATCAAATACCTAGTTCTTATAAATATTCTATTTTATTTTATTTTTCAAAGCTTTATAAGAGTTCTTGACCCTATAACTCAGTAGTCACTTTTAGTTATATATATATCAAACTTTAGTTTTAATAAAGCTTTCCCTATATAAACTATTACTATAATATCTTCTATTATTATGAAGTTAAATATTAGAAATAGAAGTATTATAATCTATAATAATAAGTAATTTATTACTATTCTAACTAGTTATCAACTAGTAATAGTATGAATACTATTATTAGGTAAAATCTATACTTAAATCTATATATAAAGTAAAGAACTTAAATATTATTGTCAGTAAAAAGTAAAAGTAACTAAACAATATTTATTATACTTATAATACCTATTATTTCTACTATTTGTATAGAAAATAGTTCAATATCCTTTTATAAGGATGTATATAACTTTTAGGTATGAGATCGTATTCTTTTATATATATTAATTGACTTATTACTCAACTATATAGAGCCTTCTAGTATAGAAATATATTTCCCAGAATAATTTGTAAGTTATTTGAGTAATTAATAGAATTAGTACTTTTTCTGTTTTTAATATATTATTACTATATCTATAGTATTCATATTAGACTAGTTACTTGACTTTTTATAATACTAAATTATATATTATTCAAATTTCTCAATAGTATTCTATATATTTAAAAAGAAAACATAATACTAAAGTAGCTTTAATTATAGTAATAAGTAACTAAGTAGTTAGGCTATTTAATTAGGGTAATGAGAATAGAAGGATTATTATATAGATTTATCCCTATAATATATAGTATCTAGTTACTTTTACTCTATACTTAGAATAATATCTAAACTTTTCACCTTATATATAGATTTAACTATAAATTTTACCTAATAATAGTATTAATCCTAATACTAGCTTATAACTAGTTAAAGTAGTAATAATATTACTTATTATTAAAAATAATTATACTTCTAGCTCTAATATTTAACCCTATAGTAGTAGAAGACTTTATAATAATAATTAGAGAAAGCCTTATTAAAACTAAGGCTTAATATATATAGCTAAAAATAACTATTAGAGTTGAAAAATTAAGAACTTTTTTAGACTTCTTAAAAAAAGGATAAAATAGAATACTAAGAGCTAGGTATTCTATAACTTATTATTTTTCTATATCTTTTATAATAGATTTAAAATTCCTTTAAGATCTATATAGCTATTTATAAGAAGAAAACTATAAAATAAGTATAATAATATTTACTTATAACTCTTATTATTAAAACTATCAGTTTATTAAATTAAGTTCTAATAAAATTATCCTAAATATTATGATTAATAGGTAGCTTATAGATATTCAAAAAATAACTATCTAGTTACTTTATGAATTATTATATTAAGCTAAATCTTTTAGAAACTAAATATTCATTAGATAATATCTTAGTATTAATATAATATTATAATACTAATTATTAGATATTTTAGAATATTATAATAATATGATTATAGGGGTTTTAAAAACTATTGAGTTATATTAAAAATATTTATATCTATCTAAGTATTATTTGTATATTAGTTATATTTAATTAATATATTAAGATTATTTGCTAATAATAGTAAGCTAAATCTTATTATACCTATATACAGATTATAAGTTAGCTTATATTGATAGTAGAGAACTTTTATATTAGTAATCTAAAGGTTTATCTTAAAGGTAAGTAAGGCTTAGTAAGCATATTAAGGTTATAGATATTAAGGTTATAATAAATATTTAAATAGAGTGTTTATATTTAGTAGTAAATAATTATCTTGAGATATTTGAATTATATATAGCTATAAAGGTATAAAGATATGAGGATATAAAAGTATAAAAGCGTAAAAGTATAAAAGTATAAGGTTATTATAGAAAGAATTGTTAGTTATTTGTTATCTACTAAAAGGTTGATATATAGTAGGTATACTAATTATAGCTATAAGGGGTTTAATTTTAAATTAACTAGGGGCTAGTTATAATAGTTAGTAAGAATATAAGAAGGCTGAAGTTATATTTTAGGGTGTAATATATCTACTAATAGTTATAGTAGAGAGCGAGCTATCGGCCCTTCCTAAAATATAATATATATATATATATATATATATTATAAATAGAGATAATTAGTTATGTACTATTTATATAATTAATTATTTATAATATTTACTAATTATTAACTATTCTTAATAAGTAGTATTTAACTATTATCAGTCTTATTTATTACTATTTAATTATAAATCAATGAAGAATAACTTAAAAAATCAAGATTATAATATTTCGTATAGAAACTTCTAGATGCCTATATAGTAGAAATAGGTAATTTAAAATTATTATAATTATATATTATTTTAAAATACTAACCTGACTTCTAGAAGTCTATATAATAAAAATCAAAAAGAAAAACAAACTTATAATAACTTATTAACTTCACGTTATTTATATTTATTATATAATCAATTAATGATTAAAGTTCATACTAGCTTATAAAAATCAAAATATAAATATAAATATAATAAGATTAATATAAATAAGAAACGAAACATCTATAATAAATTACTATCCTTTATAACTATCCCTTAATATTATATATATATATATATATATAGTAAGTAGAAAGATACTAAAGGATTAATTCAATATTCACAATATTATAATAAACCTTCTTCTAAAAATAATAATAAAAGACTTGAAAACTATCTAAACTTTAGAATTGAAATTCTAATAATTAAATTAATTTGAAGAATTACAGTAATAAGAAAAGAAGAATCTTAAAAAGAAATATTATTTTATTTAATAAACAGAATCCTAAGAAGTAACATAAGAAAACTAGTAATATAAAATAACTATGAGTATTCCTAGTACTACTTCTTATCCATTCTAGAAGTAATTACAATAGATATTCAATAAAGATACTTAGAGAACTAGTAAGTTTATAGTATTCTGATAAATAATACTAAAGTTAAGAGTACTATAAAACTATTATCTACTACCCTATCCTAAGTATTCCCTAAATATTTAACTATGTACTAATAATCTAAAAGATTAACTAACATTATTTACTAGTAGTATTAGAAATACAAAATAGATATTGAGATATATAACTATCTAACTAAATATATATACTTTATAGTTTGAAAAGATACTATTATTAAGTAAAATACTTCAAAGTTGGATATATTACACTGTAATATTTTAACACCTAAAATAATTATAGTTATAGTTATTGATATAAGGTCAGTTAGAATATGGGTTTTAGCTAGGTGCTAGATATTCTCTATATAAAGCAAAAGGCTTATAGAAAGAATTCTTATATTATATGTTTTTCATATAGGAGCTCTTTAGTACTTTGAGATTCTTTATTGTTATTAATAATTAGAAAGCAAGATTGAGTATGTTCTCTTTATAGTTAAATATAGCTATATATATAATATAAACCTCTATTTGAGTAACTTAAATAAAGTAAAACTTATAGAGATAATAATAGTATCTGAAAGGATTAAAGCAAAAAGGTTTATTAGCTAATAGTAGAATTAAAAATATATAAAAAGAGGATAACTATGAGAAATATTATAAGAAAAGAGTAATATATATTACTTAGATAAGATAGATATTACTACTTACCTAATAAATATAGTAGTTTTTATTCTTAAATCCTTCCTCTATATGATACTAAAAAGAAGTATTACTCTATATATTAGTAAATATATATCATAATAACTCTAAGACTTATATTTATCCCCTATTATCTCTATTTACTACTACTAGTATATTTATATAGCTATAATTAAACAGATTAGATTAATCATTATATTAACTTTAATATTTTAACGTTAATCCTAATTAGTTAAGATATACTATACTTTTTATCTATTATTAAATATAAAAATTAGATAAAAACTACCTTAAGGAAGTTTTACAAGTTTAGATTAGAAGATATATATACAGGGTTCTACTAGAAAGAGATTTCTATTTGGTAATTATAACTCATCTAATAAGTATATATATTTCTAAAACTATAGTTCTTAGAGAGAAACTTACAAATAAAATATAGTAAAATTATAATAACTATATATATTCTTCTAACTTATTACTCTAGATTATGTTTTCTTCCCTAAACCCTATTAATAACTCTAGAGAAATATAGAATAATTACAATATAATAGTTTATACTAATAAGTATAAAAGAATATTCGATAGAATTAAGATAAGTATATTAATTATTACATATTAGAGAATTATATCTAAATATTAGAGAACTTAAATTATACTTTCCAATAGAAATACAAATATTAATAATATATATATATATTATATTATATAAATATAACAAATATAAGATTTCTATTTTAAAGACTTAAAGGATATTTCCCAAAGAGTCTTTTAAAATTAAGAAGAAATATATTTTAGTATAGTTAAAAACAGTATTATAGTTATTGAAGAACTACTTTATTAGTAGACAAATATATTTCCCTATAAATAAAGAAATAATAAATAAAGAATGAGTAAAAATACTTAATAAAGATATATTAACTTAATAAATAGAAGAAAGTATTATATATAACTAAAAGAACTATTAATATTTGAAATAAAAGATTGAGAAGAACCTAGGATATATTAAATAACTCTTAAAAGTTAGAAAGTTTAGATTTATTATAAAATAACAACCTTCTGTATTATATAACTTAAAATAGAGATAAGCTTAATTTATTTAATTACTTTTACTCTATACTTAGAATAGTTTCTAAGGTTTCTACTATATATATAGATTTAATTATAAACTTTACCTAATAATAGTATTCATACTAATACTAACTTATAACTAATTAACTCATTACTTATTATTATAGATAATTATACTTCTAGTTCTAATATTTAATTCTATAGTAATAGAAGACCTTATAGTAATAATTAGAGAGAGTTTTATTAAAATTAAGGCTTAATATATATAGCTGAAAGTAACTATTAGAATTATAAAGTTGAGAACTTTTTTAAATCTCTTAAAGATAGGATAGAATAAAGTATTATATACTAAGTACTCTATAACTTATTACTTTTCTATATCTATATGTTTATATAAGACTTAAAATCCCTTTAAAATCTATATAAGTACCTACGAGAGGAGAAATATAAAAGAAGTATTATAATATTTACTTATAACCCCTATAACTAAAACTATTAATTTATTAAACTTATGATTAATAAAATTATCCGAAAAGTTATAATTATTAGGTAATTTATAGATATTTAAAAGATGATCGTCTGGTTATCCTATAAACTATTATATTAAGCTAGAGGTTTTAAAACCTAAATATTAATTAGATAATATTTCAATATTAAAATACTATTATAATACCACTAATTTAACATTTTAGAGTATTATTATTATATAATTATAGGAGTTTAAAAACTATTAAGCTATATTAGAAGTATTTATATCTATATAAGTATTATTTATAAATTAGCTATACTTAATATTTTAAGATTGTTTATTAATAAGAGTAAGTCAAATCTTATTATACTTATATAGAAATTATAAGTTAGCTTATATTAGTAGTAGAAAACGTTTATATTAGTAATATAATATCTTATCTTAAGAGTCAGTAGAATTTAATAAGGATATTAAAGTCATAGATATTAAATTTATAATAAATATTCAAATAGAATACCTATAGTTAGTAGTAATTAAATATCTCGAAATATTTGAATTATATATAGCTATAAGGGTATAAAGATATAAGGGTATAAAAGTATAAAATTATTATAGAAGAAGTTATTAGTTATTTATTATTAAACAAGTTGACATAGGGCGGGTATACTAACTAAAACTATAAGGGGTTTAGCTCTAGATTAACTAAAAGCTAGTTATAGTAGTTAGTAGAAGAGTAGGAGGGCTAAAGTTATATTTCAAGAGGCAATATATCTACTAATAATTATAGTAGAAAGCAAGCTATCGGCCCCTCCTAATAACTTTAATTTAAATAATACTATTAATATTAATTACTATAAGTGTTTCAATACTAAACCTATAATTAGTTAAACTAAATACCTAGATAATAATACTTATACTATAGAATCTTATTACAAAGAATAGCTCTAATTGGGAGGAACAATAACTAGAAATATAGCAATCTTTAAAGCTTTCTAAATATTTTAAGAGAAGCTACTAAATATCCCTAAAGTAATATATTACTTTTTACTATCCATATAAGAAGATTCAAGTATTATTCAGTAAAATATACTCTTTGAGTAATAAACATATAAGTAAGAATTATGATTCTTTTAAAGATAAGATATATATTTTTATTACTAAATGGATTGGTTATAATATTAAATAGGATTCTATAGGAGGAAAGATTAATAATATATAAATTAGCTAAGTATATATGTATTATAAAATATTGGTTATACTAACTTAAGACGACTTCCTAATTACTTCAATACTTATTATAATTAGAAATAAGCTTCAAACCCTTATAATTTATTTTAATTATTATAAAGAATAAGAAAATATAAATCTTGAGATATTTACTAACAATTAGAATTATATTAATATAATTAGAATATTTAAAATAATAGTAATTAGGATTAACTTATTTAGACATGTCTATCTATACTTTTAAAGTCTATAAGATAGAATTAATAGAAAGATATATATAACTACATATCAAGTATATAATATAATTGATATCTTTTATAATATTATTGATAAAGTAACACTAATTATTAATAACCTATATAAATAGATTATAGAAATCTTTAGAAATTAATGATAACAATTCAGATAGAAGAATAACTATATAATAAGTTTCAATTAATTTCTAACTAACTATATATATAATAATTAAAAATGTAATTAATATTTAAACTATCAGTAATTATGTTAACCTTTATATTAAATAGGTAATAGTAATATCTCAAAGTTATTCTATAAGCAACTTTCAGATAGAAATATATATAGTAAATACTAAATATATTTAAGATTAGTAGTAGAATACTAATTAATAGAATATACTACTAAGGAATATAAAATAGTAGTATTATAATTTAAAAAGATATCTATCATTAATATAGTATTCGTAGTAGAGATTGCTACTTATCTTAATAATACTATATTAATAGAAATCGTTATGGAATAGAAGGATATGTTAATAGGACTATATCATATACCTAGCAATTAGCTAGCTATAACTCCTAACATATTACAAAGAGTTTTTAACTAAAGGATTATAATTTAAATTCTTTACAAAATAGCATATGTAGTAACATAGACTTTATTTATATATCTAAACCCTTTCTAATTAAGGTTTTTAGCTATATTCATATAATTTTATTACTTCTACTTAATTTTTAAATACTTAATAGAGGTTAAAATATTCAATAGTAATTTATTTTATAGAGAATAGCTATCCTAAAGGTATAGACTTACTATAAACCCTAATAAACTTAAATAATCAATTTTTAACTTAGTAGAAGTATATAATAAGACTATTAATAACATATTATATTATTATTCAGAATTAAATAAGTAAAAGAATAATAATAATAGAGTTTTATATATTCACCCCCCCTGCCTAGTGGGTAGCCTTATATAACGCCTAGTAAATAATCTCTATAGTAGGAAAATACCTAGTTATATACTATAGTCTATATATATTTCTATAGGTAAATATAATTAAAAGAACCTAGTAGTATAACTACTAGTTTAAACCTAGCCCCAATCTAAAAGTTAGTATAAGTTTTATAATAGTTTATATAGAAGGTTATAGCTTAATATATTAGTAGTAGCTTCGAAGTATTAAACTTACTATAGTAGTACTTATAATATTAACTCATACCAACTAGGTACTAATAATACTACTAGTATATCTTAATAATACTAGCTATAGATATAAAAGAGAGCGATAGACTATAGACTAGCCAACTATCTTATAATAATACTACTACTAATAATAATAATAATAACAAGCTATCTCTAGCTATTATTACTATATTCAACCCCTATAACTTCAATATAAATATCAACTTTATAAAAGTTATTAATAACTATAAGAACTATAACTACTTTTAGAAGAATCTAAAAGAACTAATTTTATATAAAGGTAACTTTACTACTCTCTCTAGCCTCTTTAAAATAACTATAGCTATATTCAACTTTAATATATTATTAGAAGATGAAGTTGTTAGTAGAACTAAAAAAAGTAAAATTAAAATAATAAAGAAGAATCTAATACCTAAAAGTAGGATATTTAAAGATAACCCTAAATACTTCAAATATATCTTAGAGGTAACCTGTTAAATATTTGAAAAAGTATATATATTGAAATCTATTATAAAAGTTATTATCAGCTAATAGTAGGAAAAATATAACTTAAGGTTAAATATATCGTATTATAACATTCAAAAACCTGAAGTAACTATAGCTATAGCTATTAGTATAGGATAGGTTAGAGCATAAGTCCTAGCTAGGAGCTAAATATTCTCTATGTGAAGTCAAAGACTTAAAATAATAATAATAAAATAGTAATTCTAAGAGAAGATATTCCTCAAGAGAAATACTTCTCCTATACTATTTAAGATAAAATAAAGCTTAGTATAAATATAAGCTTTTATTAATAGTATATTAAAGAAGTCAGAAAGGGATACTTATTAAATAATATTATATGAGATATATTTTGAAGAAGGAAATATCTATTTCTTAATATAAGAAGAAGAAGTAGAATAACCTTTATTATATATCTTAAGTCTAAGTCATTACTAAGTCTTTAGTAGTTAATATTTAGATTTAATAAATAGTTTTAAGTAGTATTATAACTACTACTCCCACTTAAATTAAATTTAATAGATATTATAAATAAGATATTTAAAATTATATAATACACCCTAAATAGTAATATATTAAGAATAGATATAGAAGTAGTAAAAGGCCTATAAGGAATAGACTTTAACTTTTATTTAGTAATTAGTCAAATAATTAGTAGTATTTTAATTATCTAGAGACTGAGAAAAACTATCCTTATATAATTATAGAATAATAGGAGAAGAATTTAGTACAAAATAGATTAATTATTAAATAATATTCAACAAAAAAAGCCACTAAATACAATTAGTTAGTATAATTAACTAATAAATCCAATAAGTACTTATGAAGTTCATATTCTAACTTAAAATAGAAGAAAAAACTATAAAGCTAGCTTAGAGGATAAATCTATCTAAATTAATTTTATTATATTGATTTATTAATAATATATTAATTACTTCCGATCCCCCTACTAATTACTACATCTAGCCCCTAGTTAATCTGAGGCTAAACTCCTTACAGCTATAGCTAGTATACCCGCCTTACGTCAACCTTTTCGCAGATAATAAATAACTAATAACTCTTTCTATAATAACCTCATACTCTTACATCTTTACATATTTATAACTATTAATATATAATTGAAGTATCTCGAGATATTTAATTACTACTAATTATAAATATTCTATTTAAATATTTATCATAACTTTAATATCTATAATTTTAATATCTTTACTAAGTTCTACCTATTTCTAATATGAAACTTTTTACTATTAATATCAAAGTTTTCTATTACTAATATAAGCTAACTTATAATTTCTATATTAATATAATAAGACTTAGCTTATTTTAACTAGGATTGTAGTTATATTAAAGGTCTTTAATCTATTTAAAGTTATATGCCTCTTAGGACCTTTTAAAAGAAGCTATACCTAGTAGTTAGCTTTTATCTTATTTATTCTATAGATACTACTAGTTCTGAAGAACTATTGAAATAGAAGAAACTCTAAGTAGTATAATATAATTAGTTAATATAATTACTAATAAATAGGAAAGATATATATTTATTTATTATAGTTATTTCTTTAAAGGATTATAGTTATATAATATTAATACTAGCTAGCTAGTAGTACTTAGTATTAGCTATT
>QAPF01000789.1:0-18170 GCA_004367935.1 Colletotrichum sidae | reverse complement strand
TCCTGAATTGTATAAAAAACAAAATATATAAATATAAGATATTGCTTTATAAGAGATTTAAATAATGGAAAATCTACTTCTTATCATATTTTCTATTTAAGAAGAAATAGTAATATTATAAATTATTCTATTATATAATAAAAAATAGTAGTTTTATTTACTTATAAAGCTGAATATAAAGTTCTATTAGATACCTATAAAAGAGTAGTTTTTTTTATTATAATTATAACTATATAAATTTAAAACTAAGGTTATCTAAAATTGAAAAACCTAAGATTTTTATAAATAATTTAGTAGTAAAAAAGCTAGCTGAAAATCCTAAATTTTATAAAAAAGCAAAACATATTAATATAAGATATTACTTTATAAGAGATTTTATTAGAAATAAAAATATCTTCATATACTATATGAATATAGAAGATAATATAACTAATATTTTAACTAAACCTTTAAACTTAGTAAAGTCTAAGCGAATTTTATCTAAATTTCAAAAACAAAATCTTAAAAGTCTTTTCTTTTTTACCTTTTCTAGTTTTAAGTTTTATAACTTTATATAGTTTTTCTCTTTTTAGTTTTTATTAAATTCCATAAATTTTCATATAAATAAGCTATATATTAGTAAAATATATCTTATAGGGGGATATTAAATTTATTCTAATATATAAAAAACTTCTATTCCTATTATTCTGATAAAAAAAATAAGAAGTTATATAATGTTTCTATATAAATAAATCATATGAAAATCGCTCTATAAATATATACTTATTTTACCTTTTTACTTCTAATACTTCTTAAGTAAATATAGTAAAAGCATAGAAGTTTATTCTTTTACAAAATACCAGAAGTAGTTCAAGCTATATATACTATAGTTATAGCGCCTTATATACTATAGCTATAGTAGCTAATATACTATAGTTATACTATAATATATACTACACTTTAGCCTATATACTATAGTTATAATACCTTATATACTATAGCTATAGTAATTTATATATTATAGCTATAGCTAGAACTCTAGTAGTATAGCTAGAACTCTAAAATAAACCCTCTATATAATAACTTCAATATCTCTATAAATAATAATTAGAAATAGTTAATTATACTATCAATCGAATTATAAATTCTCCTTCTATTTAATTAGTATTATTATAAATATTTTGAATAAGTCCTCATGTTGAGAAAACTACTTTTATTACATTACGTTTCTCCTGATTTTACAATTATCTATAGTAATAACTTAACTATTGATTTACCTATATATCTTTCTATTCAAATCATAAATAGTAAAGAATAATCATTATATTCTAAGTATAAATTAATAAGAAAGTAAAAGACTTTAATAGTAATATAAAAGCTCTAAAGATTTATCTATCTTTTTAATAAAATAGAATTAAGCTTTTAAATTAAACTTAGAGTAAGTACTTTTAATCTATAATAACATAGAAAAAAGATAAAGAAGAATCTTATTTTATTATAATAAGAGATTTTAAAAAAGTCTTAGAAGACTAATAAGTCTAATAAAACTAACTTATTAGTTTTAATTAAAAAGTAATAAAATAATTTAAAGAAGAAGTAAATTAATAAAAAAATAAATTACTTATGAATAAAAGAAGAAGATATAGGGAAAGAAATAATAAGATATATAACTATTATCTGACAAATTATAATTAACAAAATTTAGAAATTAAGAGAATATAAAAGTAGGCTTAACTTTTGAGAAAGTTAGTTTAAGAGATAGATAAGTAGATTTATAGACTAAATCCTATATAGAAACATAAGTTAAATACTTTAAGAAGTCTAAAAAAAGAATACTAAGAAAATAAATTTTAATTGAAAAAATGATCTTTATATATATTACTAGAAGAAATTCACTTTATTATAATATGTTAATAGTTAAGAAATACTTAAAAAAATAATGATAATAATAGTAATAATAATTACTAAATAGTTAAGTAATAATAACAAGAAGACTCCTAAAATTCTTGACTTAATTATAATAAGACTCTTATTTAATAGATTAACCTTTAAGAAAACTTAACCTTATATAATAATTACTCCTAATAAATCTAAAGATCCTACTTTATCTAATTATAAAGAAGATTATAATATCTTAATACTTCTTATAGAAATTTCTAATAATTTATTTAACTACTTAATAATCATTCGAAAATTCAAAATTTCCTTAAAACTAACTACCACTTAATTAATAATCGTAAAAATAGTTTTTTAATCTAAGAATACTTCTTAGTTTATAGGAAATAAAATTTCTAATTTGTTAGATAATTATAAAGCTATATTAAAGATTTCTAATAAGCTAGAATATAAGATAATTATTAAAGTCTCTTTTTATTATAATATATAATATAGGTATACTATTGAAGATATAGTGATGAATAAGTATATCTAGAAAGATATTAGAAATACTTTAATAGGAATTTATAATATTATTAATCCTATTATTAGTAATAATTCTAATAAGGAGTTTTATATTATATATTATAGTACTAATTTAGTTTTGGATGATTTAATAAGAATAATTGATTATTTCATTATTATAAATAACTTCTAAGAGAAAGTAAGAGTTTATAAGAATATTACTTTGCTTAATACTAACTTTATTTACATTTCCCTATACTAATTCCTATTCTAAACCCTTAAGGAGATTACTAGAAACCTTCATAATAAAGTCTTTTAACTAGTTAAAATATCTTAGGTTTTTTTCTAAATATATATTAATTCAATAGACTAGGAATTAGATTCTTCTAAAGTATTTAACTAGCTGACTTATCTTTATCATATTAATAATTAGATCTACTATTTTAACTTCCTAATTAAAAACTATAGAAACTATAAAGAAAGCTTAGATTATTATAGATAAACTCAATAATAATAGTAAGTAGCTTTTATTTACATTTAAAGATTTAAGCTTTAATCAATTAATATTTACTAAGATAGAGGCTAGTTATTACAAGTTTATAGATAGTTTTAGAAAACCCTAAAAACTAGTAACTCAGTTGTATATTATAGATATAAATAATAGTAATAGTTATTAAGTCTATATTCTAGATTTATAAGTTTAGTATAATACTAACTATAGAAAAAAGTAATTTTAAAGTAAAAGTAGTAGGTCTTATAATTAAAGTAGTTTTTAATATTATAGTAGTTTTTAAGATTAATTTCTATAGAATGAATTGGTAATATATTACTAATATAGTTTAAATAGTTACTAGAAACTTACTCATTTTTAATATACTTAGTATATTACTAAGAAGATTTATTATTTTGATTATAATAATTATTGCTATTAAGTTAATAAGATCTATTCAAATCTAGAGAAAGTAGAAGGTAGTATTAAATAGAATAATTATACTAATAAGTAGTCTAACTATAAGATAACTTTACTATATATTTTTAAGAAACTATATATTCATTTAATTAGAATATTAATAGTATTTCTTAATTAAATATATTATTCTAAGTTTCAGAAATTACCCTAGACATATAAATAAGTATACATAAAATAATAATTTGCTAAAATGAAGTTTTAAAAATAATAATACATCATTTAAATCTAATTAATAATATTACTAGTAGTAGTAATCCTAAGGAAGAAGTCGTTTATATTAGAAAGGAAACTAGATTAAATAAAAGATATTTATTCTAATTTAAATATTATTATAATTAACTAGTTATCTAAGCAGGAAGTTAGAAATATTTTAGAAAGAATTCTAAAGAAGATAGGAATAGAAGAAATTAGAACTATAGATAGATTAAAGCTAATTAATAAGTACTATTTACTATATAACTTATATAAATTAAAAATTATTATATTTAGAGACTTAATTATAAGTTATTATAAACTTATATCTATGTAAATATTTAAGAATAAATACGTAATAAAGCTTATATCTAATAATAAGGAAACTTTACTAAATACTAAAAATTCCATTTACTTATTAAATATAAGGAAAACTAATAGAATAGAAATTTCTAGATCTACTATCTCTTTAAATTAAAAGAATCAGAATCTTATATCTTATATCTATTATAAGAAAGTTACTAAATAAGTTTTAATTTTAGAAGAATTACTTTATTATAACTTGCCTAAACAGATTTAAATTAATTGTAAATATATAAAGGTTATTATATATAGATATTTTCAAAATAAGGAAACTTAAGATTCTTTTATTTTTATAGATAAGAACTTTATAATATCTTATAATAAGATGGAAAGGAAAATTAGGTAGTCTAAGAGTAGATAAAATACTAGAATTATAAGTATATTTAGCTATAAGTAATAATATTATTCTTACTTTGAGGAATATTTAGTAATACTCAAGCTATATATATATAAGCCTAATTTAATTAAATTATATATAGTTCTAATATTAATATTGAGATAAGAGGTTTAATAGTAAAAATAGTATCTATAGTAAATTATAAAATAATAACTTTAATAATAATCTATAGTTTTATTATAATTTACTTCTCAATTGATGTCTAAGTTATAAACTTAAAAAGCTTTAAAGTCTGAAGAATTATTAACATAGGCTTAGTAATTAGTATTATTTCTAAAGAATATATATAAAGAACTAATTTATAATCTTATATAATTCTAATAAAACTAGATTCTAATAATGTTATAAATATTAAATATATAATAAATTTTACTAGAGTGATAATAGAAGATATCTAGCTAGGCGATTATTATATATCTAATCTTAGATCCATTTTCATATTTAAAAGCTATATTATAAAATTTCTAATAATAAATGTTCTATTTATTATTAATCTAAGAATAATATTAGATTATACTTTAAATTAAGTAGTTAGAATACTTTAATCTGAGAATAATAAGCTTAATATCCTACTATTACTATATACGTTTAATTTGATAGTAAAGCTTTATAATATTAATATAAATATAAGAAGTTTCAACTAAAATCAAAGGTTATATAATCTATTTCTTCTTTGAAGAAAAAGAAGCTAGTAGCTTCTACTAATAACTTTATACTAATAGATATTAATGTTTTATAAGAAGAAATAGTTAAAATAAAGAAGAAGAAGAAGAATTAGATATATTACCTTTTAGTTTTAAATTAGACTTTAAAAACTTTATACTATACCTAAAAGACTAAATATTAGAAGAAGTCTAAATATAACTAGATAATAATGAAAAGGTTATTATAGTAATTAATAATTTAGAAGAAAGGTTTGAAAAGACTTCAGAAATTCTGATTTGTTAAATAATTAAACTAAAGATTTATAAGATTTACTATATTATGATATCCCTTAGAAAGTATAACCTAGACTATTTATCTTATAATAAGAAGTATTCTTATAATCTCTATAAATTTACACTATTAGTTTAGTAAGTTTTAGTAAGAAGGAAAAAGGATTAGAAAAATACTTATTATAGCAATTATAAAGTAATAGTAATACTTAATGATATACTAATACATTAAAAGACTTCTAAATATATTATAATAGTAAATAGATAGAACAAACTAGTTGAAAATATCAATATACTATATAAAACAAAAAATAAGAAGATTAATCTGATTAATAATATTTTGTTAAATAAGATAATTTTAA
This sequence comes from Colletotrichum sidae, assembly GCA_004367935.1. Classification (NCBI taxonomy): domain Eukaryota; kingdom Fungi; phylum Ascomycota; class Sordariomycetes; order Glomerellales; family Glomerellaceae; genus Colletotrichum; species Colletotrichum sidae. Next base: position 12,572 of record QAPF01000789.1, on the reverse strand, counting down.
GGGTAATTTTAAATAGAAATTAAAATTATAGGTAGAAGGAGAAGGATTTATTAAGAATGATCTTAAGAGATAACTTTTAGATATAATTATATCAAAACTTTTAAAGATTTATATAAGATAATATTTTATTCTAAAGGAATGAAATAAGATCATAGATTTAATAGGCTATTAATAGAAATTTAAAATATAAGTTCTAATAGAAATTTTACAGACTTAAGAATAAACCCTAATATGTAGTTTTAATTACTATAGAAGGTTATTTAAATTAATTATATTACTATAAATAATTAAAATAGTTTTATATAAAATATAATAAGTAAAGTAAATTCTAATTCCTAAGAAATTAATCAAAATTATTATTAAAATATTAGAAATCTATCTTTAAAATGGGACTTTTGAATATAGTTATATGATATATTAAAGCCTTTTCCTTTTTATTAAGAAGAAAGACAATAAGATAAGACTTATTAATTCAACTACTCAGATTAATAATATTATTATTTTAGAAATAGATCTACTATCAAAAACTAATAAGCTTTTAGAAGACTTTGATATATATAAGCTTTTATTCTTTCTTAAGACATAACTAAATCCTTCTTAACTTAAAACATTAGAACTAAACTACTTTTATAACTCTATTAGACCTATTTAACTATTATATTTTACTTATAAAGAGTATTAATTCAATTATTTAATTTATATAAATTATAATAAGAATCTTCTATAATCTATTTCCTAATTACTAAAATGTATCTTTAGATAATATTGAGATAAAAAGATTAATAATTATAAATGATAGTAGAAATAACTTATAATATCTGGATATTTATAAGTCTATATTTAAAGTATTAATGGAATGCTAATAATTATTAAACTAGCTAGCAATAAAATTATAATAGCTAAGTTATAATAAGTATAAGAAACAATTATCATTATAAATTATATATATAAAATATTTAGTAAGTAACTAGAAAATTCTAAGCTTATTAAGATGAAAGAATAGAAAGTATATTATAATATCTATTCTTAAGTATTACTATATTTTATTATATCTAAAGAAAAGATTATTCTACTGTTATATACTTCTTTAATGACTTACTTAAGAAGGACCTTCCCTTTTAATAGTTAGAACTATAGGAAATAGTAAAAGAATGGTTATGAAATAAGTTTTTAATACTCCTATATTTATTTCTATTGATTATAATTAGAAAGAAAGATAGATGTATTTAATAGTTAATACTTCTAGAATTAGTTAGAATATAATTTTCATATAATCTATGAAGTAGAAGAAAACTATTATTCATTATAAAAGTAATTTATTCATAAGTTTAGAGTTTAATTATAATGTAGAGAAGAAAGAGTTTTAAAAATTACTAAAAACCTTAAAGAAAATCTATAACTATCTATATAACTAGTATTTCTTATTAGAAATAGAAATAAAAATACTCATAACTTTATTTACTAATATAATATTAAGCCTTCTAAGAGTACTTATTATTTACTAGATATTTTAAATATAAACATTCAACTTTAAAATCTATTATATTAATAGTATAGTAAATTCAGTAGCTAACGAATTCTTTGAAAGATTTTCCAAGCTATCAAATAGAAATAATGAAACTATAAAAAGAAATATAAGTAATTAGATTAATAAATAGATCTTTTTTATAGATCTGAATATACAAACATTCTTTAATAAAGCATACTCTTTTAGCAACAGATAATATATAGAAGAAGTCTTTAATATAAATATTAACCTTTCTATCAGTAGTACTATAGACTTTAAATGAGTATTACCTATAGCTATATTAGATAATTTATAAGTCTAATCGTATAAATCTCAATGAATTACTTATTACTTAGTAACTCTAAAAAAGCTACTTAATATTAATCCTAACTATTTTAAATTATTTGAAAATAAAACTTCAATATTCTAACTATAATACTAACTACTTTTTATATAAATAATATTATATAAGCTAATATTTTAATAAGTAGATGATAGCTCTAAAGTATAATAGAAGTTTATTACTATAATATAAAATAAGAATAAGTATTATAACTAAGAGGTAGTTTTCTATAGACTATCTAATGAGTATTATTAAGTAAATATATATAGAGAAATATATAAAGTAGTAAAATACTACTCAGATAATCAATTATACTAAACTAGGTATAGAAATAACCTTTATAGCTTTATTACTCTATATAAATCTTTATTTAATAGAGTTGCTCTAGATATTTAAAAAGTAGGTAAATAATATTCTATTAAAACAAGAGATATTTTCACTAAATAACTAGAAGGAAAATAGCTAAATAAAGTAATGTCTAAAGTTATTATATAATTTATATAACATAAAATAATTATTTAATATAGTCTCTATAATATATTTATCATGAATAGTAGACCAAAGAATAAGTAGTATATTATTAAGTTTAATTAATACTAAAATATAAAGTAATAAATTACTTCTAATTATAACTTATAGGCTAATATGATTATTGAAATTAGATATTAACTTATTATTTATATCTTATCAGTCTAAATAGTAAGGAATAGTAATATAAATCCTTAACTCCCACTACTTAGAATGCTATTAATAGAATAAATAATTTAAATATCAACAAGATATACTTCTTTCTATCTTAAATATAACTATAAAGTAATAATACTAATTAAGACTCTAATACCTATATTTAGAATCTTAAATTACCTATTAACATAAATAAAAAAAGAAACATTATAGTTAAAAATAAAGGTATTTATATTACTAGATAAAGATAAAGAGAAAGCTATAAAAATAATTATAAAGTAATACTAGAAGGCAAGAGAAATTTTCAATACTTAGTAGGTTAATACTCTTTAGGATAAAAGACTAAAAGTTGGAAATTTTATATTAATCTATAATATAAAAAATATAGTTAATAGATTATTAGAATAGAGGTTAGAATACTAATAGACTAAGTTTTTTTGAATCTTTTTATATATATTAGATTCTTCTTTCTATAAACTAGTAATTATATTAGAAGAAGAAATTTGAAACTTACCTTATAATAATAATAAGTTATAGAAATTTATCTAAATACCTATAGAATACTAAGAATTATCAAACCTAGATATTTATAAGTCTAAATTAGAATTAAAATTAAAAAACATCTTTCTAATAGAAAATAAACCTATAGATACTAAGGAGATAGAAGATTAAAAAAAGCCTATAGTCTTAAGAGAGAATAATAATAATAAGGATAATATATTTTCAATTTAAGAACAAGTATACTTATTAGATATTTAGAATATAACTAATATGATACTAAAAGATTTTATATTTAAAATCTATTTCTCTAAATTATATGTAGAAACATAAGTAGTATGTTAAGAAATACTTCTCTAAAATCTTTACTTCTTTCTAGATAATATTTAGAAGTATAAATATATATTTATAAGCCTAAAAGAATAGTTTTATTAATTCTTTTCTTTTAACTATAAACTTTATAAAAAAGCTTAATTCTCTAACCTTAGAATCTAGAATCTCGGATTCTAAATTATTCCTCTAAACTTTAGAGAAGGAAAATTATAAATCAGAAAAATAACGCCTTATCTTACTATTTCTACTATTTTAAATAGTTAAAAAAGCTAGCTTTAGATTTTAATAACTAGAATACTTTATTTCCTTCTTTAAATTATATAGCTATTTATTTTAGTAAGAAAATAAGATATTTAGAAGAATATAAGAAAGAATAAAACACATAATAGAAGAAAATCTATTTTTATTTACAAGTCTATTATATATTCTTTATCTCTTTTATCTTAATATTTCTTTTATTAAACTAGAATTTAACTAACAATTCTCTACTTTATAATTTTTAATTCTTTACTAAGCTTTAATATCCTTCTTAATATAAGAAAAAAACTTATCTAAAATAACCAGAAAAAAGGATTATATATAAAGGAAGAAGTAATATATATAAAAGTAGTATTAGGAATATAATATAATATCTTCTATTAAGAAAAGATAATATTGAGAAATTAGTTAAAATTAAGATAAATTACTACTAGTAGTTTAGTTTTTTTTAAAATTCTAAAGAATCTTAGACTTAAGAATAAGGAAGCTATTATATTTACTATTTTACTAATAGTATTTATTAGAATATATCTAATTATAATTTTATTACTATTAGACTTCAATATAATTGAAATTATAAGTCTCTTAAGTCTTATAAAAAGAATAGTTAATATAAAGAGTTCTAAGAAGAGAAATATATTTAAAATGAAGTTTATAGATCTAAAAACTAGTTTTATTATTATATATATTATATAATTACTCTTTATAATAATTATAAGGTATTATATTCTAAGTACTATACCTCTAGATAAAGAAGCTATATATAGTAAGTAAATAATTAATAATATTCTAAATTTACTAGTTATTAAGATAAATGATAATTTAATCAATAAAGACTCCTTATTAGAATATAAGTATCCCTTTAATATATAAGTTAACTCTCTTATAGTCTTACAGATTTATAAAGATATATTAGAAAGTCACTTATATAACTTAAAGGCTTTTATAAATTTAGAATTATAATATAAATACTACGTTAAAATACTTATTCTAAGAGATGTTAATATATAGGAACATAAGATTAGTAACTACGTAACAAATAAGTTAACTAAGAAAATAAAATCAAAAGGATATGAGTGATTTATAGTTAACTTAGCTAAAAGAATTAAGACCTATAGGTATATACTACTTACTACTTTATTGAATATAAAAAAGCTAATATTATAAATTAAATAAAGAGAATAAGACTTATTAGAATTCTAGCTATTTAGCTATTACTCATACTTATCCTAATAACCCATTTTAGGTATTTAAGGGCTTGAGTATTCTCTTTTACTCTTATAACCCTATATTTTCTATTTATTGTAGGAAATCAATTATTAGAGTTAAGATTATACTACCTTGATTATTTATACTCTAGATTAATCAAACTATAATATTAGAATATTGAGTAAATAGACTACTTAGTAGCCCGAGTATAATAGAGCTGAAAACTCTATATAATATAAAATTAATCTTTCTAAAAATAAACTCTATTTAAATATTAATACTATAAAATTCCCTATTTCCTATAGAACCCGAACTTCTCACTATTAGTACTATTTATATTAATATTAATACTATTTTTAAATTAATCTTTCTAAAAATAAACTCTATTTAAATATTAATACTATAAAATTCCCTATTTCCTATAGAACCCGAACTTCTCACTATTAGTACTATTTATATTAATATTAATACTATTTTCAAATACTATTCTAAATACCTTATTCTTTAATAATTAAAAGTTATGAATTCCCCTTAATTCTTTACTAGTTATTTATTACTAGTTTAATAAGTTATAAGCCTAGCTTTATATTAACTTCTCTCTTTATATTATATCCCTATTTATACTTATTATTAATATTGATATCTATATCTTTATTAATACCTATTTAGATTATATTAGAGATTATACTAATTAATTCTAAGCTTCTCTATACCTATCTCTTTATATAAAACCTCCCTTAACTACCTTTATAAAACTTTATAGCTTATTCTTTTTAAACTTACTTTAACTAACTAATTAACTCCCCTTATTAATTAATTAGTTTAATATTAAATAAATCTATAAAGAAATTAGACTAATTTAAATAATAGGTTTACTACTAGGCTAGTAAAAAAAATAGTTAAATAGTAGAAGCTAAAGATCCCTTATACTTTAGGTCTATTAAGACTTTCTCTAAACTAGTTCTTAGGTCTATTAAGACTTCCTATAAACTAGCTCTTATGTCTATGAAAGTCTTTATAAATTAGAATCTTAAGTCTACTAAGATCTTTATAAATTAGAACTTTGAATTATTTTTAATTTTAGTAAAACAGTATTTCTTATAAGTTTTAAACCTTAGACTACTATAAGTTATAGGAGTATTAATATATTACTTAACTATTAAGCAATATTATTATTAACTTTTTAGTTAATAATAGTTTACCAGAGTTAGACCTTAAGTATCTTAATTCTACTTTAGGATTTTAATTAATTCTTTATTAAATAACAACTTTACTTTCTTAAATTATTATTTAAGAATATAAATAATTCTAAGTTATACTTTATCTTCAAGTTAAAAAGCATTTAAAATTATAATATCTAGTCAATTTATATAAAAGCTTTGCTTATTAGTAAAGATATTTTTATAGATTTAATCTAACCTATTTCTAGAAATAATACTAATAAGTATAATAAAACCTTTAGTTATGTATAGTTAAACTATAAAGATAGTCTTTTAAGGGTTATTAAGAATAATACTAATACTTTTAATATATTTAGTTATTTAAAACGATTCTATAAACCACCTAGTTTTATTAAGAATAATACTAATACTTTTAATATATTTAGTTATTTAAAACGATTCTATAAACCACCTAGTGTTTCTAATAAGTTTCTTATTTATAAAGAGCTTTTTAATATTACTCTTGATAACTTTGAGTTTATAGAAGAATATTTAAATAAGATAAAAGAATTTATTAATAACTTTTCTAATAATAAAGTTAAAATCCCTAACTAAATTATTATTACTTATATTTTAAATAGTCTAGATAAAAGTTATAAAGGTTTTATTTTATTATTTTAGTTCTTTAGAATTTTAGATCCAATAAAGATTTTTATAAGTTGGATTTCTTATTCTTTAATCTATTAGATAAATTTGAAAGGAAAACTTAGACTTCTTTACTTAATTTTATAATTAAGAAGAATTTTAAGAATAAAGTTATCAAATAGACTTCTCTTAAAGTTATTAAGAAATCTTAAAAGACATAGAAAGGTATTTTCTATAACTATTATAAAAAGACTAATTGTATTAAAAAAAACTACTTTAGTCTCTATTTTAAAAAAGAACCCCTATTTAGATAGAATCCGAGAATATAAAGAATCCTCCTAAGTTTTCTAAGAAGAAAAAAGATAAAAAAGATAAAAACTTGGAGTTAGTTAATATTATTTTCATTAAAGAAATAGTTAAAGAGATTTCTAATAATATAACTAAAGATCTTATATAACTTAATTCTAATACTAAAGAAACTAAAAAAAGAAGAAGATAAAGAAGAAAATATTAAGTTTCAAAATATAACTCTAATTTAACTTTCTCTTAAAAAGATTAATACTAAAAAGATTCTAGGTATTTTAATCTCTAAAGGAATTTAACAAATTAAAAATTCTATTAAATAGATTAAAATTATTTTATTTTCTATTAATACTAGAATTACTATTTATACAGTTCAGGATTATAATCTTTTAATTAATAAAACTAAAGTTCTTTTACCTATTAAATAGAGAAATACTAAAGAAATTATTTTAATTATAAAAGGTAATTTGAAAATTATCTCAAATAATATTAAATATCTTTTATATAATATTTATTATATATTATAACTAGATATTAATCTATTAAATCAATTTAAATTTAATTTAATAAGAATATTATCTATCTTCTTTGATAAATTTATATTATATAATATTAAGAAGAATAGATTCTTACTTATAAAAATTAAAATTAATAACTTCTATAAGTTTAAAATTCCTATTCAATTTAAATAATTAGTTCTTTATATTAATATTACTAATAGTACTAACTTAAAACTATAATATAAGAAAATAAGCTATATTAGTAATATTATTAAGTAAATTAAGAATATAATGAATAATAACAATTATAAGTATTCTAAAAATAATAAACTACCTATTTATAAAATCTATTTTAAAACCAAGTTTACTAATAAAATTAATAGAAATTCAAAAACTTTTAAGAAGTTTGAATATCTTAATTATATTAGTTCAAACTTTTATAAATCTATTTTAGTAGAAACTTATAATTACTATAAATACTATATCTTATTTATAAATAAGTATAATAGATTTATCTAGAGAAAGTTATTAAGAAGTAAAAGTTCTAAAGAAGTTACTTTAGCTTTTAAAGAGTTTATTAATATAACTAATAATAATAATAGTAATAAGAGAATTAAAAAAGTTAATACAAATAGTAGCTTTAAATTCTCTAATAATCGAATAAAAATTATTTATCTTAATAATAATATTATTCATAATATAAAACCACCTTATACTTATAAATCTAATAATTTAATTAAAAAGACTATAAGAATTATAGTGATAAGATTAGAATTGTTTCCTATAATTCTAATTTGTTTTTATATTTTTAGGAATTAGCTATATTAGCTTCTATTTATATTTAAAATAGAATACCTTATTCTTTTATTAAATTTAAAACTCTATAGAAGTTAAAGAATAAAAAGAAATCTTTTGTTAATAATATAAAAATTTAAAGTAATATTTATTATTATAAGGTTAAAGATAAGTATTCTAAAAAGCTGAATCTAAAAGTAAAGAAGGATGTTATAATTACTTATAGTTATCATATCTATTTAGTTTGGGATTTCCAAGTTTATAATACTATTTAATCCAGAAATATAAATATTCTTAAACCCCAATTTAATTCTCAATAAAAAGAAGAATTATCTATTTTTAATAATACTATAATTATCAAATCTAATGAACTTAGTAAAGAGAACAAATCTAATTAACTTAATTTAAGTAATTCTTTTTAGAATCTAACTATTATTAAATCTAATAGAATTTATAATTCTACTAAAGATACTAGTTGTTCTCTTCTTCTAAATAAAGTTAATAATAATAATAGTAATTTTAATCCTTCTCTTAATAAAGAACTAAATAGTTTTTTTATAATTCATTTTAATAGAGGTATAAATAGTATTAAGAATTTTAATAAAAAGTCTACTATATTTATAGAGATTCCTTCTTTAAATCTAGAAGTTAAAAAAAACTATAAATAGTATTTATATAAAGAGAATATACCCTTTATAATTAAAAACTATCCTTCTTCAATCCTTTATACTGATTATAATCAATATAATTGTAATAATAACTTATTTACTAATAAATATAACAATTTTCATACTACCAGGTATATATTATTAATTATTACTTTAAACAAACTAACTATTTTTCTAAAAACTCTAAGTTCTTGTTTAAATAATAATTAGATTCAAACTATAAATAAAAAGGTTAAATCTGTTGAATTTATAGAAGTTTGAACTATTATATTACTATTTAATATTTCTCCTATTAAAAAGAATAATATTAATATATTAGAGAGTAGAAAAATTTATAAAATAAAACCTAATAATTAGAATCCTATTAATCCTATATATAAAGCTAGATAGATTACTCAAGATTTCAACTAGTATTTTAATATTACTTATCTAGAAACTTTTAATACTACTTATAGACCTTAAAATGATAGATATATATTAACTATATCTATTTATTATAATTAGATTTTAATTCAATATCATATTCTTACTATAACTATTTATATAAAAGTAGATAAAAAGATATATATTAAATTACTTACTAGTTATATCTATAATAAAGGTTCTAAAAGTTTGGTTGATAATATTAACTATAAGAATTAGCCTTTTATTTATTTATTATATAAAGCTTTATATAAATTAAAACAAAGCTCTAGACTTTAGTATTTACACTTTGAATCTATTTTATATAAAATTAGTTTAAAATATCTCCCTATAATAAAGAAATATTTATACTTAATATTACTCTTAATAAAAGTAAATATTTAGCTATTTTAATATATTATATTAATAATATGCTATTAAGAGCTAATAATTCTACTACTTTAGAATAGATTTATAATAATCTTAAAAAAGATATAAAAATCTAAAATCTAAAAAAGCCTAATACCTTTTTAAATAGCAATTTAATTATTAACTACAAGAATAGAAGTATAGAAATAAATTCAGCTTAAATATACTAATAAAGTTCTTATTAAATTTAATAAAGAGGATATCTATAGTTCTAATACTCTAATAAATAATAAAGCTAAATTCTTTATTAATAAGAATAATACTACTAAAGAAGAAATTCTAGAATATTAAAAAGAAATAGAAACTTTATTATATTTAATCTTAAAAACTAGACTAGATATTACTCTAACTATTACTACTTACTTTTAATTTTCTTTAAATCTTTCTAAAGAATATTTTATTATTCTTAATAAGATATAGAATTACTTAAATAAAAACCCTAATTATAAGTTAATTTATAATTATAATAATATTAATCCTTTTAATTTATTTAGATTTATAGATTCAAATTAAGCTAGAGATATTAATAATAGAAAATCTACTTCAGCTTATATATTCTACTTAGAGTTTTATAATATTATAAGTTATCATTTAACTAAAGAAAGAATAGTAGTTTCATCTATTTATAAAGCTAAGTATATAGTTCTAATAGATACTACTAAAGAAGTTATTTATTAATATAATAACTATAGTTTTATTAATAAAACTTTAGGATTTAAAACTCTTAATAAGCTGATTATCTTTATAGATAATCAATTAGCTAAAAAGCTTATTAAAAATACTGAATTTTATCAAAAGGCTAAATATATTGATATTTATTATTATTATATTAGAGATCGTATTTGAAATAATCAGATTAATCTCTATTATATTAATAGAAATAATAATATAGCTCATTTTTTGATAAAGTTTTCAAGCTGAGTTAAATTTAATAATATTATTAAGAGGATTTTATAGAATAATTTTAATATTCAACCCTCTTATAAAGGAAATATTCTTAATAGTCTATTTTCTGAGGATTAATCTTTTTTTTTAAACTTCTACTAGTTTTAGGTTTTTCTGATTTTTCCTATTTCTTTTTTCAAATTTTATTTTGAAGTTTTTTCTTTCAAACTTTTTTTAGGTTTTAGGTTTTTCAGACTTGAATCTTTTGAAGATTTGTCTCTATTTTTCCTATATAGTTTCAGAGTTTTTACTACTTTTTAAATTATAAAAGACTTATTCATTTTATATACTTTAAGGGGGGATATTAGAATTCTAACTATTTAGCTATTACTTATATTTATTCTAATAACTTATTTTAAATATTTAAGAATTTAAGTATTTTCTATTACTCTTATAATTTTATGTTTTCTATTCATTATTATTAGTTCATCTATTACGAGCTGCTACGCCATAGCGCCATTAGGTAAATAGTCAGCCTATACGGCCTATATATACTATATAGCTAATACTAGCTATATAGCTATATAGGCTATATAAGCCCTATTTCTATATATATAGCCACACACTACATAATATAATAATAATAATAATAAATAACTAGAATACTACTTTATACCTATATAGTAAGATTATATATAGTATATATTACCCTCTAGATAAACTAATACTAATTAGTAGTTAATCCTTCTCCTATTACTACTATACTATAGATTAATAAGATATATCTTAATAGAAGAAGTAATTATAATTCCTACTTATAGCCTATAGGTAAAAAATTATAAGATTTATTCTATTTAGATACTTCAGACCCTCCCTACTTTAAGACCTCACTAGGAGGCTTTAAACTGCGTACTAATCCCTTATAGATAGCTAATATTAAAATACTAATAATTATATTTAATTTAGCTTTTAAAATAAAGTTACTTCCTAATAGCTACTATTAGGAGGCTAATAACTACTTTTAATTTTTATTTATAAGAATATATTTAATAAATATAACAACCCTCTTAAGTCTTACAACTCTTTTCTAATTACTAGAATTTATAGTATCTCTAGCCTCTTATAGATACTTTAAACCCTCTATAATTACTAAGGCTCTGAATTATATACTAAACCCCTTAGAGATAGCTACTATTACAATACTAACAACTATATTTAATATAATTTGAAATAAAGTACTCTATATAACTATATTAAGTTTAGGCTTTTAGTATAGTTAAAAAGAACGCATTCAGCAGATATATCCAAAGACCTATATAGCCTCTTGGGGCACCTCTATATAGCTTAAATAACTACCTTCTCTTATAGCTCTTAAAGTTCTATAAGAATAATACAGCTATACTAACCTCTCGAGATATAGCTTATAGTAAGAGCCCTCTCCTATAGCTTCTAATAATAACTCTAGAGACTACTAGAAGGTATATAATATTACTAACCTCTCGAAGTAATACCCTTATAGCTATATAACTATATAGCCTAAGTATATAATATTACTAACCTCTCGAGGCAACACCCCTATAGCTATATAGCTATATAGCCTTAAGCCCAAATAGAGCTTTATACCTTTTTAATTTCTAATATCTATTTAAAGAGATCCTAGTAATTAATATAACTACTATAATTATATAGAAGGATAGATAGGTAATAGGTTTAATAGTAGAAAAAAGCTATTAAAAAGATAGTATTTAATAATTAGCTATTTAGACCTTTTTATAATTAGATAATATCACTATAATATAAATAAAAAGTCGCTAGTATTAGTTTATCCATTATAAGCTACTATACTATAGTACTATTAGGTAAATAGTCAGCCTATATAGCCTATATATACCACAAAGCTAGTACTAGCTATATGGCTATACAGGCTATATAGGCCCTATTTCTATATATATA
>QAPF01000788.1:0-18220 GCA_004367935.1 Colletotrichum sidae | reverse complement strand
ATAATTATATTATTATAATATTTTAAAATATCTAATTATTAGTATTATAATAATATATTAATATTAAAGTATTACTTAATTAATATATAGTTTCCAAAGAATTTAATTTAATATAGTAAATTAGAGGATAATTAAATAATTATTTTTTCAATATTTATAAGGTATTTATTAATTATAATTTTTAGGATAATTTTATTAAGGTTTAATCTAATAAACTAATAGTTTTAAGTATAGGGGTTATAAGTAAATTTTATTATATTTATTTTATATTTTACTTCTTACAAATAGTTGTATAGATTTTAAGGGGATTTTGAATTTATTATAAAAGATGTAGAAAAGCGATAGGTTATAGAATATCTAGCTTTTAGTATTTTATTTTATCCTATTTTTCAGAAGTTTAAAAATGTTCTCAACTTTATAATTTTAGTAATTACTTTTAGGTATATATATTAAGCTATAGTTTTAATAAGGTTCTTCTTATATAGATTATTGTTATAAGGCTTTCTATTATTATAGGGTTAAATATTAGAATTAGAAGTATAATTATTTATAATAATAAGTAATCTTATTACTGTTTTAACTAGTTGTAAGTTAGTATTAGTATGAATGTTATTATTAGGTAAAGTATATAGTTAAATCTACATATAGGGTGAAGAGCTTAGATATTATTCTAGGTATAGAGTAGAAGTAACTAAATTATTATTATATTAATCATACTTTAATAGTTAAGAAGATAATATTAATATTTAGTATTAATAAGTGTACTACTAATTAGTTAGTTAAAAGAATAGATTTAGTAATAATATATATCTATATTAGAATAGTAGTTATTTAGTAAAAGTTAGAAGCTAAGGTAAATAGAATTTAATTTCCTATAGATTAGTATCAGGTTAATAATAACATATAATCAAGTATTTCTAACTATAAATTACTAATATTAAAGTAGAAGCTAGCTTAGATATGTTATGAATATATAATAGTAAAGGTTTTACTATAATATATTATTAAGTTAGATATATAATCTAGTTACTTATAGCTCTATATAGATATTCTTTGGAAGATTATTATCAACTTTCTATTTACATAAAGAATTACTGATAACTAGTCATTACTATTAGTAAGTAATAATAGGGAAGTTAAAAAGTTAGTTAAAGATATTTTAACTGTAAGAATATATTAAATAAGTAGAGAGTACTATTAAGAGGGTTTAAGTAAATGAAAAAGAGACGTCAATCTAATATAAAAATTAGTCAATACTATAGTAGATATAGTAGTGTTAAAGTAGTATAAAAAGATATAAAAACTATTTACAAATAATACCAGCAACGTAACATATAGCTTCTAATCAAGTAGTAGTTAGAAAAAAGAGGGTAATTCTATAAGCTATGTTTAGATAACTAGCTAAAGTTATACTTAGGTACCTAATATTAATCTTTTTATTTCAATAGAACTTTAGTAGGTTTTAAATAGTATTATATATACAGACCTTTCTAAGTATTTATAAAGATTTCTTCTTTACTTCTTAGTTCTAAATGAATACCTTTTTACACGATTTATAGTTGAATAAGCAAAGGTCTAGCTTCTTATAGAAACCTACTTTCTACTATTAATTCTTCCCTCACTAGGCCTTTAGCTATTCTTTTATATAACTTTCCGATCTTATAAATAAGAAAAGGTTAGATATGTTAGGTTTACTTGAAAATATCTAGTAAATATAGTAAAAAGATTAGATATCCTAACTTAGCTTAAAGGTTTCTAGTTAGCTACTAAGATCTCACTGATAACTAGGAAACCTTATAAATTCGTAAGACTTATCCGAAACCTTATGAACTTAATATAGTAATAAAGGCCTTATATATTAATATATATATATAGAATAAACCTGATCTATCAGTATATATATAAGAAGAACCCTTGTTTTATAATGATTATTCTTCTGTTTTAACTATTTTTCAATTAAATCAAAACTGGTAAATAGTCGGCAACTCGCTAATGAAGCTATTTTTTAGAGGAACTATATAGTAATTACAAACCTTAAAGCCTAAAGCTTATAAAAGGAAGGATTATTATAAAATTATATCTTATAGCTTATATAGAGAGCTAGGATGACTGGGATTTTCATATATTATATAATATTGTAATTTAAATGTATCATAAGATAAAAACTTTTCTATAACTACTACTAATTACTCTACTAAATTAAAGTCTTATGATATATAAAGGCTTACTTTCTACTATTATACCTTTTCTTGCTAAACCTTTAGCTATTCTTTTATAAAGATTTATTTACTAGTTTATATTATTTTCTTAACTTATATTTCTCATTTTATCTAAGTAGGTATACTTCTAATATTCTCTTGAAATCTTTTCTTAATATATCTAAGTAGGCTTTTCGTTATAGTAGCATTTCGAGATATTAATATCGTAGTTTAACCTATTATTTTAGGTTTCAGTTTTAGAGGATTAGTTTCAGTTTATAAGCTTCATATTTCTAGATACCCCTTTACTTATAGGCTTTAGCTTTGAATTAAGGAATATTTTATTCACTTATATTTTCACAGTAGGTTTATATAGTCTATCGTTTATCTCTATTCTAATCTAACTCTACTTAATAGAATTTAAGTTATATTTCTTTATCTTTCCCGAAATTACTTGTTTAATTCCTTTTAAGGAATTCTTATTTGCAATTTAAACCTAGTTACGTTTAGAACTTTTAAAATAGTTATATTGATAAGATTTTAGCTAAAGTATCTAATATTAGTTATACTAAAAGAATATACGTAACTAATAGCTTTCTGAGAGATTTCTTAGTAGAATTAGTAGTTGAGGATATCTATATATTCTAGATAGATTGAAAGCCTTATAAGTTCCTTAGAGCCTAGACTTATTATTCAGAAGGTATTATATTAAAATTTGATTATCACCAATTAACTCATAGTAATTAGGAATCTTATTCCTTTTAAGCTTTCTATTAGTAATTAGCATTATAGTAAGGCTAGTAGGTAATTTGTAAATAATATTTCTTTTATTACTCAAGAGCAAGAAAGTAATTTAGGTTTTATAATTAATACTATAATTCTGATGTATTATATAGTTTTCTAAGTATTATTCTTTCTAAATAGTTTTATTATAAAACTTGAAAAGTTTCTTTAATCTTATATATTGTCTCTAAAGTTTATATCTAAGTAGACTACTAAAGTATTTTCTAAGCTTTTAGGTTTTATGTTATATTTAGGATATAGAGATCAAGTTTTATAGACATAGTTAAGTATTTAGTTTACTATTTTTAATACCAACAACTAGAGCTTCAGTTAAAATAGGTTTACTAACTAGTTAGAGATACTATATTAAGCTTCATTATGATTAATATATATGATATCGTTATAGTCTTTATTTAGATACTTAGCTAGGGCTATACTTAGGCATTTTGTAATTAACCCCCTCGATTAGATAAGGCTCTAATAAGCCTTTGGCAGTACTATATATATAGACTTTTGTAAGTATTTATTAAGGCTTCTGTTTTATTTCTTAATTTCAAATAAATAGCATTATATATTACTTACAGTTAAATAGGCTTAGATTTAACTCTTTATACATTGAGAATTCAGTTTTATTTATTATATAAATAGTATTGAATGAAATATAGCTCCCTACTAACTGAATATATAATTAAATTAAATAAAACTCATAACATAGAATATTACATAATAAGTAATTAACTAGTTGGTATAAAGAATAATAAAACGTATTAAAGTTCCTTAGAATATCCCTATAGGTAGTACCCTTATAAATAAATTACTTTAATAGTTATTATAATATATCTTAAGCTTTCTTTCTTTTTAAAGATTGATAGATTTCTATATAAATTAGTAAGATATAACATTATAGTCAATATTAATTTCGAAGTAGGTATTATAATAAGTATTTCTAATTTATAATAAAGTATCTTAGTAACTTTGAGAATAACATCTATTAAGATATTAATTCTTAAGGTTAATAATACTACTACATTTCTATGAATAATTGATTATCTAAAGACAATTCATTTTTTATTTCTTAAGGTTTTAGATACATAGAAGGAATATTAAATATAGGTCTAATGGAAGAAAATAAACTTCAGATCAATTACTATTTCTTTAATAATAATTAGGAATATTCATATTTGGTTTATTCTTATTCAAACTTTAATTTCTAATAAACAGTTAGAACCTTCTATATAAATAGAAGACTAGAGAAGCCTTATTACTTAAACAATTATATAGATTATCCTAATAAAACTTACTTAAACTTAAGTAATTGGCTTTATATTATTATCTTATTATAAAGCTTTTAATAGAAAGAAAATTAATATCTAATTTCTTTCCTATTTCAATTTTTGTATATTCTAATTAATATTAGAAGATATATATAGTTAAATATAGTTTAGATTTTCTTATTAGAAGTTATACTACTCCCCTACTTTTAAAAACTATTTATTATAATAAATCCTCTTCTTAAGTATAAGTTTGAATTATTAAAAGGCTACGATATGACTTAGAAATTCAAATATATAAACGGAATACTTAGTTATTACTAGTTGTCTTATTATAAGAGGCCTAGACCTAAGGCTTCTTTGTTATATAAGTAGTAAATATATATATAGACTATAGACCGATATCTATAGTATTTATCTTCCAAAAAGTAAGAAGAGATATATAATTTATATATTTTTCTACTCTTTAGATTTAAGAGTATTACTTTTGTAATTAAAATACTTTTATATTATAGATCTATAAATATAGAGTTCTTTATTCAACATATTTATCTAGACCTTTTCTCCTATTTGTCTATTATTATAAGACTAAGTTTGAAAAAGATTACTTTATTTATTTATTTTAATTATTTTAGCCTAAGTGGCTAATACTTATTTTAATAGTATTTAGAAGTAGATTTACGTCTTTTTAACACTTTACAAACTACAATAAAGAAGTATTCGTATAATATCTTAATCAGATTAAAGTTAGAAGATATAATATAATAGGATTATTTTAACTTATTAAATGATATTAAGAATCTTAAGATATATAGATAGAGGCTTTTTAGATATTAAATAATCATAATACGCCTATTTATAGATTTAATACTAATAAATAGGAGGGAATAAAGGTTATATTCAAGTTACAAATTAAAAAGAAGGCAAAAGATTCTAAAAGTAAGACAGAAAATCTAAAGACTTATCTATTCTTTTTATAAAGTAGAATTAAACTTTAAAATTTAATTTAAAGTATATATTTCTAAACTATACTCTTATAATTAAAAGGTAAAGAAGAATATTATCTAATTATAATAAACGATGTTTAGAAAGTCTCATAAGACAAATAAGTCTAAGAAGGTTGATTTATTAGCCTTTACTAAGAAGTAGTAAACTATTTCAAAAACGAATAAGTTAATAAAGAAATAAATTACTTATAAGTAAGAGAAGAAGATATATATAGAGAGTTAATAAGATATATAATTATCATAAAATAAATTATAACTAAAGTAGTTTAGAACTTTAAACATAATAAAAGTAACTTTAATCTTGAAAAAGATTAATATAAAAAGTAAGTAAATAGACTTATAGATTTGATTCAATATAGAGATTTAAATAGAATATTCTAAGAAGTCTAAAAAGAAGAATATTAAGAAGGTAAATTCTATTTCAAAATATTATTCTTATGTATATTATTGAAAGAGATTTACTACATAATATTAGATTAATACTGAAATAATGTTTAAGCTTATAATAATAAGAATAAGAACTATTAAATAACTAATCACAAATAAGGGGAAGGTTCCCAAGTCTCTTTAGTAATCTCAATAGAATCCTTGTTTAATAAATTAGTCTTTAAGACAATTCATCTTTATATCATAGCTACTCTTGATAAATCTAAAGATACCTTTCTATCTGATTATAAAGAGAATTATAGTATTTAGATACTTTTCATATAAATTTCTAATAGCTTATTGAATTATTCAATAATTATAAAATAATGTATCCTATTCTTAAAGGTAACTACTACCTAACTAATAATACTAAAAATGGTTCTTTAATCCAAATATATTTCTAAATCTATAAGAAATCATATTTCGAATTTCTTAAATAATTATAAAGTTATATTAAAGTTTTCTAATAAATTAAAATATAAGATAATTATCTACCCCTTCTTCTATTATAACATATAATATAAAGATAATATTGAAGTTATTTTCACTAATAAGTATATCTAGAAGAATATTAAGAATACTCTTGTAAGAATCTATAGTATTGTTGATTTTCTAGTTACTTATAACTGTAATAAAAAGCTTTAGACTATAAGTTATAATAGGAATTGAACCTATAATAACCTAACAAGAATAATTCATTATTAAATTGTGATAAATAATTTCTAAAAGAAAGTAAGAATCTATAAGGATCTTACTTTACTTAATCCTAATTCTATTTATATTTCTCTATACTAATTCCTATTTTAAATTCTTAAGAAGATCACTAGAAATCTTTATTAGAGGAGCTTTTCATTAATCAAAATATATTAACCTTCCTCTCAATATTTACTAATTTAATAGCTTAGAAATTAGACTCTTTCAAAGTAGTTAATTAGTTTAACTTACTCTTATTATAATATTAACTATATCTACTAATTTGACTTCTCAATTGAAAACTATATAGGTTATAGAAAAGGCTTAGACTGATTCTTAGTAAAATATAATTAATAATTCTTGTTTTAGTTTCAAGACTTAAGCTTTAATTTATTAGTAATTATGAAGATAGAAACTAGTCTTTATGAATTTATACATAATATTAGAGATATTGAAAGCTTAATGGTTGAATTATATATAATAAATTTGAAACATAGTAATAGTTATAAAATCTATACTATAAGTTTGTTAGTTTAATATAACTTTAAACAGAGACAGTAGTAGTTTTAAAGAGAATGCAAGAGGGTTTTGAGTTAATATAGCTTTTAGTATTACAATAAGTTTTAAAACTAATTTATATAGAATCAATCTATAGTGTATTGTTAATAAATATCAATATTCACTAAAAGTTAAGCTATTTTTAATTCACTCCGTATATTAATAAAGGGATTTATTTTTCTAGTCATTTCAATTAATATCTTTAGATTGATGGGATTTATCCAAATTTAGAAAGAATAGAAGGTAGTATTATATAGAATAATTATGATAAGAAATAGTCTAATTATAATATAGTTTTGCTATTCATTACTAAGAGATTTCATATTTATCTAATTAGAATACTAGTAGTATTTTATAATTAAATATAATATTTTAATTACTATTCTAGAGATATGAGTAAACTTCGGCTTAAAGGTAATTTGTTAAGATGAGGTTTTAAAATAAATAATAGATTATTGAAGATTATTAAGTAATACTACTCTTAGTAAGAATTTTAAAATGGAAGTAATTTATATGGAGGAAAGAATTGAATCAGATAGAAGTTATTTATTCAATCTCAAATATTATTACAATTAATTAGTTATTAGGAGAAGAAGTTAGAGAAATTTGAAAAGAAAGTTTAAAGAGGATAAAGAATAGAAAAGGTTAAAGTTATAAATAGGTTAAAGTTAATTGATAATCATTATTTATTATATAATTTATATAAATTAAGGATTATGCTATTTAGAAACCTAATTAGAATCTATTATAAATCTATATCTATATAGATATTTAAACCTATAATTATAATAGAGCTTATATTTAGTAATAGGGAAGTTTTACTAAATAATAAAAATCCTATCTACTTATTAAATATGAATAGACTAATTCGATAGAAGTCTCTAGTTCTATCATTCTTATAGGTAAAGAGAATTAGAATCTTATATACTATATCTATTATAAAAGGAATAATAAATAAGTCTTAGTCTAAGAAGAGTTAGTTTATTAGAATGAGCTTATATATATTTAAGTTAGTTATGAATATATAAGGAGTATTATAAGGGGTATCTTGATAGTCAGAAGACTTAAGATATTTTTCTTTTTATAAATAAAAGCTCTATAGTATTTTATAATAAGATTAAGAAATAACATTAGAGAATTGAAAAGTAGATAGAATATTAGAATTATAAGTATTTTTAACCATAAGTAATAATGATATTTTTATTTTCAAAAGTAATTAGTAATATTAGAATTGGATATTTATAGGTTTAATCTGATTAAATTATATATAATTTTAATATTAATATTTGTCAAATTAAATATAGTACTAAGATAACTAGGGTTATAGTAATAAGTAATTAAGTAGTCAACCTACTTATTTCAATTATTAAGAGTAGAAAGATTATTATATGTATTTATCCCTATAATATTATATGTATCTATATATATATATATTATAATCTAAATATAGATATTATAAATAGAAATAATTAGTTATATATACTTTATTTAATCAATTAATTATAATATCTACTAATTATAAATTAATACTAATCAGTGGTACTTTACTACTACTAATATGAATTACTACTATTTAATCACAAATTAATAAAAAGTAAATCTAAAAAGATCAATTTATAATACTTCTTAAGGAAACCTCTAGAAGTCTATATAGTAGAAATAGATAAACTTAAAATCATTATAATTATATACTACTTGAAAATACTAATATAACCTCTAGAAACCTATATAATAAAAATAGGGAAAAGAAGTAAACTTATAACAACTTATTAACTTGACATTACTTATAGCTATTATATAACGAATTATAAATTAAGATTTCTATTAACCTATTAAGATAAGAATATAATAATGAATATAATAAGATTAATATAAATAAGAGAGATAGATCTATAATATATTATTATTTCTTACTACTTTCCCCTAATACTTTGTATAGATTTAATAAGTAGAAAGATAATAAGGAATTAATTTAGAAATTATAATACTATAATAAACCTTCTTCTATAAATAATAACTAGAAAATTAAATCTAAGTTTCAGAATTCAGAGTATAATATTTAACCTAATTTAAACCATTATACTAAGAAGAAGGAAAAATATCAAAAGATGAAATCCTATTTTATTTAGTAAACAGGTTTTAAGAAGTATTTTAGAAGAGCTAGTAATATGAAATAACTATAAATACCCCTAATACTTCTTCTAATATATTTTATAAGTAATTATAATAAGTATTCTATAAAGATATCTAGGAAACTAGTAAGTTAATAATATTCTAATAAATAATACTCAAGTTGAAAATATTATACGGTTATTATTTCTTATTCATATCCCTAAGTATTCCCTAAGTATTTACTTATATGTTGATAATATAGAGAAATAGCCAATATTACTTATTGATAGTACAAGAACTTTTAAGTAAATATCTAGATATATAACTATTTAGTTAAATATAGCTATGATATATCTTAGAAATCTAGAAAGAAGATATCTAATAACTAATAGTAAGACTTAAAATATAAAGAAGAAAAATAATTATAAGAAATAATATCAAAAAAGAATGATGTATATTAATTAGATACAATAGGTTTTACTACTTACTTAATAAATTGAATAGCTCTTATCTTTAAATCTACTTTTTATAAAATACTAAGAGGAAATACTATTCTAAATATTAATAGATATATATAATAATAATTTATAATACTTATTCTCTATCCTCTTTTATCTTTATCTATTATTAGTAGTATATTTATATAGTTATAATTAAGTAGATTAGATTGATAATTATTTTAACCTTTATCCGATTTCTAATTTTAACTAATTAGATTATTCCTATATATATTATTAAGTATACTTAGTTTATTTTAAAGAATCTCTAAAAGTTCAAATTAAAGGATATATATAGGATTTTATTAAAAGGAGACTTCTATTTAGTAGTTATAACCTCTCTGATAGGTGTATATATTTCTAAAGTTATAATTCTTGGGAAAATACTTAAAATTAAGATATAGTTTAGTTATATTAATTAGGAATTCTTTATTTACTTACTATTTTAAATTATATCTTCTTCTTTAGATCTTACTAATAACCTTAGAAGAGTATGATATAATTAGAATAAAATAACTTATATTAATAAATATAAAAAAGTATTTTAATAAGTTAAAATAAAGATAATAATTGAAATATATTAAATAATTATATTTAAATAATATAAAAAGTAAGTTATACTTTCTAATAGAAATATAAGTATTAATAATATTCTTATCTATTATAATATATAAATATAGAACGAATAAGACTTCTATTTTAAAGATTTATAAGATATTTATTAAGATACCTTTTAAGATACTTGAGGAAGAATATTTTAGTATAATAGAGAGAGAAATAATAGAATTATTTAAAAAGATACTTTGTTAATAGAAAAATATATTTCTCTATATATAAGAAGATTATAAAGGAGATATTAATAGAAGTATTTAATAAGGATATACTAATTGAATTAAAAGAAAGAAATCTTAAATCAAATTAGAAAGACTACTACTATTAAAAATAAGAAATTAAAAAAAGCTTAAGATATATTAAATAACTTTTAAAAATGAGAAATTTTATATTTATTATAAATAATTATAAGAGGGACTAATAGCTCGCTTTCTACTGTTACTATTAGTAGATATATTACCCCCTAAAGTATAACTTCAGCCCTCTTACCTCCCTGCTAACTATTATAACTAGCCTCTAGTTAATCTAGAGCTAAACCTTTTATAATTATAGTAGTTAGTATACTTACTTTATATTAACCTTTTTAGTAATAAATAACTAATAACTCCTTCTATAATAACCTTATATCTTTACACCTTTATAACTATTAATACATAATTCAAATATCTCAAAATATTTAATTACTACTAACTATAAACATTCTATCTGAATATTTATTATAACTTTAATATCTATAACCTTAATATTCTAACTGAATTCTACTTATTCCTAAGATAAAACTTTATATTATTAATATAAAAGTTCTCTATTATGAATATAAACTAACTTATGATTTCTATATAAATATAATAGGACTCAACTTATTCTTATTAGTAAATAATCTTAATATATTTAGTATAACTAATATATAAATAATACTTAAATAAATATAGATACTCCTAATACAACTTAATAGCTTTTAAAACTCTTATAATTATATTATTTTAATATTCTAAAATATCTAATTACTAGTATTATAATAGTATATTAATATTGGAATATTATCTAGTTAATACCTAATTTTTAAAATTTTTAACTTAATATAACAATTTATAGGATAATTAGATAATTACTTTTTTAAATATCTATAAGCTACCTATTAATTATAGCTTTTGGGATGATTTTATTAAGGTTTAATCTGATAAATTAATAGTTCTAATTATAAAGGTTATAAGTAAATATTATCATATTTATTTTATACTTCTCTTCTTATAAGTAGCTATATAAAATTTAAAGGGATTTTGAATTCATTATAAAGAATATAGAAGAATAATAAGTTATAGAATACCTAGCTCTTATAAGTACTTTATTTTATTCTATCTTTAAGAGGTTTAAAAAGGTTTTCAACCTTATAACCTTAATAGTCATTTTTAGTTATATATATCAAACTTTAGCTTTAATAAAACTTTCTCTAATTATTATTACAAAGTCTTCTACTACTATAGGATTGAATATTAAAACTAGGGGTATAATTATTTATAATAATAGGTAATTTTATTACTATTTTAACTAGTTATAAGATAGTATTAGTATGAATACTATTATTAAGTAGAAATTATAGTTAAATCTATATATAGGGTAAAGAACTGAGATATTATTCTAAATATAAAGCAAAAGTAATCAAATTATAAATAATTACTTTTTATATTGAATAATTTAAAAGTAGAAGTAATATTAATTTAAATAATACTATTAATATTAATTATTAGAAGTAGAGTAATATTAACTTTCTAATTTATCAAGTTAAATATATAGATAATCATGTTTATATTATTAAGCTTTATTATAAGAAATAGTTCTTATTAGAAAGAATAATAATAAGACTTATAGAGATTCTTAAGATTCTATATATATTTCAAGCAAAACTACTAGATATCCCTAAAGTAGCATATTATTTTTAATTAATTTTATAAAGGAAATAAGATATTATTTAATAAGATATGCTAATTAAGTAATAAGTATGTAGATAAAGATTAAAATATCTTTGAAGATAAAGTATAAGTATTTATTATTAAATATATTAGCTCTAATATTAAATAGAACTCTAAAAAAGAACATGTAGTAATATATTAACTAGGTAAATATATGTATAGATATTATACAATATTAATCATACTAACTATAAATAGTCTTTCTAATATCTAAGTAATAATTATAATTAGAAATAAGTTTAAAGTTCTTATAGCCTCCTATAATTATTATAATAAATAGGAAAACATAAACCTTTAGATATTTACTAAAGATTCAAATTATACTAATAGGTTTAAAATATTTAAAGTAATAATAATTAAAGTTAATTTACTTAGATATACCCATCCAAACTTATAAGACTTATAAATAATGTTAATGAGGAGATATATATAAGGATATACTAAGTATATACTATAATTGATATTTTTATAATATTATTAATAAAACAAAACTAACTATTCATAAACTATATAAATAGATTATAGTAATCCTTAGAAGTTAATAAAAGTTATTTAAGTATAATAGTGACTATTTTATAGATTATAATTAGTTTATAGCTTTTGATATGTATAATAACTAAAAGTATACTTACCATTTGAAATATTGGTACTTATTTCAAATTCTATATTAGGTAGGTAATAGTAAGACTTTAAGGCTATTTTATAAAAGACTTTAAAGTAGAAATATATATAATAAATATTCGATACATTTAAAATTAGTAATAGAATATTACTTTATAAGATATACTATTAAGAAAGATAGAGTAGTAATTTTATATTTTAAAGGATTATTTATTATTAATATAGAGTTAGCAGTAGAGATTACTATTTACCTTAATAGTATTATACTAATAGAAATAACTATAGAAATATGATATGATAATATAAGTAGAATATTAGAAGAAAACTTTGTAATAATCTATTTTATAATAATTAATAATAAGATTAAAATTATCAATCTTAGGAGGCTTATAGAAATCGTTTAGAATTATACTGATTATTACTTTCTAATACTAATTAAGCTAGAAATCTTTTTTATTTTAAAGTTTTCTCAAGTTATATTTAGAAGTATTCTCCTAAATATAAAAATAAGAAAGTTATGCATATGAAATAAATAATAATTAAACGTGTGTTATAAACTCATATTGAATATTTATTTTAATAAGAGTACTTTAAAAATAAGTATAAGAGTTAGAAATAACTAAGAAGTCATATACTTTAATATAACTTAAATCTCTATACTTTTTAGAAATATTAACTTTAATATTACATTGATAACTATTCTATTTCTTCTCAATCTCTTTAATATAGATTAACTCAAAATCTATCTTAATAATTTTAATAATAAAATTGAATAGGACAAAATACTTCTATTTATAAAAAGATATAGTAGATATCTAAAGTTCTCAGTTTAAGAAGATCTTTATAATAAAAGTATTAGCTTCTTTATAAAGATAGGAATATAGTAATTATATAAGATATTTCACTATTTTAATATTAAAGAATTAGATAATGTCTTTAATTAAATAAAGTAAATAATAATTATTAGTAAAATGAAAGTAATTATAAAAGACTACTATTAATATTGAATATGTAGTAAGATACTATATTAATTCAAAATTAACCTTAGAGATAACTATAAATTTAACATAGAAATCCTTATTAATATTGCATATTTTATAATGAAAAGTTTGTATTATATATTATTAATATATTAATAATATTTATAATTATAAAGCTTATAGAAAGTATCTCTAAAGAAGATATATAATATATATTAAAGTTATATTAGATTAATATATATTACAATCTCCTAGGTAGAATTATTATTAATATGAAATATGATTTTATTATTAAAATCTTTAAAAAAGAAGTTGATAATATAAATATTATAGTAAAGCTTATATTAATTAAAGCTTATAATAGTATTAATAAGGTAAAATAATATTATATCCCTCTATAGAAAGTCTATAAGATTATATATAATAAAATATTAAAAGTATTATGAGAAGAAATATTCTCAAATAGAGTCAAAGAAGTTAATAATACTAAAAGTCTTCATCGCTTTATATTAGTCTTCTTTATCTTTAGAATATATCTATATTTTAATGTAATATTATTACTATTTCTAGATATAATACGATATATAGTAGTTATTTCAAAAGTAAGAGAAAGAATATCCAGGATTTATATATAGTATTAAGTTTTAGGTATTTTAAGTATATACAATAGCCTTTCTATTATATTTATTTACTAACTTCTATTAATAATAAATATATATATATATATCCTAAGAATATTACAATTAAATTAAATTCTTCAGATATATCTTAATTAATAATAAGGTATATATTATAGAAATAGAAAGTAAGTTTCATATTGTTTAAATAATAATAGTTAAGTTATTTTAGTAATTTTAAATAGAAGGAAGTAATAATTAGGGTCCTTATAATAATATAGTTAAGAAGAAAGTTTTATTATAAGAAAGAATTATAATAATAATACTTCAAGAAAAGCTAAGATAATAAGGATAACTATATAAAAATAATATCCTTATTATAAAAACTAACTTCTCTAATACTATATATTATAATATCTACCTTATAGTAAAAGAGGTAGAAATAATAGCTAAAACTATGAATCTTTATAAATATAGCATTATTATAACTTTAAGTAAATATTTTAAAATATTATATATAGAGGAATAAGAAATCCTATTAATAAAGAAAATACTATATTTCCAATATTTTAATATCTAAACATATAAATAAATAGAAATCTTCAACTTTGAATTTATTAATAAAGTTAAAAATACTAATAGTCTATTATATAAGAAGTTATAACTAATTATTAAGAATTTCGATAGTTAGGAGAAAACTAATATCTTTATATAATTATTAGTAATATAATCAATTAGCTATTACGTTACATTAATACTATGAATAATACTTTAATCTAATACCCCTATAGAAGTCTATATTTATAATGTTATTTAAACATATTTATAAGTGGAAATATAATTGAATTACTTTATATTAATAAAAGTAATTACTAACTTATAGTCGTTTTCTTTAGAAAGTATTATTATTATTATTTATTAGGTATTCTACAGCTCTATGGAATTAGATATATATTAATAAATATTATATTCTAATTATTATAGAAATAGACTAAGATTAGAAATCTCATTATATAACTTATACTTTATAATCTATAGAGGAAATAATCTATACTTCAGTATAAAAATATATAGATTAATAATACCTTTGATATCCACTTATGGAATTTTAAAAATAAAAGAGAAGAAATATTCTAATAAGTAGTATTTATAATGAAGTTAAATATAGTACTCATAAGTAATAAGCCGCGCATATTTAATAGAAATATAATAATCTTTAAAGAAAATAGTAATATAGCCCTTACTTAAAAAAACTAAAATGAGAAGATTAAACTTATTAATTATATATTTATAAAAGTAAAATCAGTATATATCAAATAAGAAGTATAAGGGGTACATATAGCTTCTATCTACTAATTAGAAGTCTATTTCAACCTTTCTATTGTAGCTTAATATTAAAACTTAATAGAAGAAAGTATTAAGAGACTTAATAAGTATTTTAGATAATAAATAAATAACTTAAGATAAAACCTAATATTTATCCCTACTAATATTAAAGATATAAAGTTTTATATCTTTATTAATAGATCTTTTATTAATAATAAAAATATAATATCCTAATTAGAATTTATTATTATCTTGTAAATAGAAGAGAATAATAAAGATAATAATATTCTTAAGTTCTAAAGTGATATTATCTACTTTCTTTCTATGAAATTAAAAAGAATTATATAAAATATATTAGCTTCTAGGGTCTATAATATAACTATAAGAGTTAATATGAAATATATAATTTCAATTACTTTTAAATTAAACCTTTGGCTTTATATAGAGAATATTTAGCTTCTAGCTAAGACTTATACTCCAATTTATTCTATACTAATAGCTATAGCTATAGTTACTTCAGGTTTTTAAATTAGTGCGATCTATTTAACCTTAAGTTATATCTTTCCTACTATTAGCTAATAACAACTTCTATAATAGACTTCGATATATATACCTTTTCAGATACCTAACAGTCTACTTCTAAGATGTATTCGAAGTATTTAGAGTTATCTTTAAATATCCTACTTTTAGATACCAGATTCTTCTTTATTATTTTAATTTTCTTTTAGCTCTATTAATAGCTTTATCTTCTAATAATATATTAAAGCTAAAGATAGCTATAATTATTTTAAAAAAGCTAGAGAGAATAATAAAGTTGCTTTTATATAAAGTTAGCTCTTTTAGACTTTTATAAAAATAGTCATAGTTCTTATAGTTATCAACGACTTTTATAAGGTTAATATTTATACTGAGGTTATAAGGGTTGAGTATAGTAATAGATAGTAGCTAGAGGTAGTCTATTCTTATTATTATTATTATTAGTAGTATTATTATAAGTGTTAAAAATAGCTATTAACTTATACTTTAAAAGATAGTCAGCTGGTCTATAGTAGTCTATTGCTCTCTTTTATATCTATAGCTAGTATTATTAAGATATATTAATAGTATTATTAATATCTAGTTAGTATAAGTTAATATTATAAGTATTATTATAGTAAGTTTAATACTTTGAAGCTATTACTAGTATATTAAGCTATAACCTTCTAATTCTTATAAAGCTTATATTAATTAGTCTATATATTTAGTTATTATTCTATTATTTATTAGCTCTTATTTCTAAATTAAAACTAGATCTAAATTAATAGTTATACTACTAGGTTTGTTTAATTATATTTACCTAAAGAGATATATATAAGCTATAGTATATAACTAGGTATTTTTCTATTATAGAAATTATTTACTAAATATTATATAAAGCTATCTATTAGATAGAAAGGTTAAATATATAAAATTCTATTACTTTTAAATTAAATATTCTAATACCTAAATATATTTATAATACTAATAGTAATTTGTATTAACTTATTATTAGTTGCATTATACTATAAGGCATATAGTAACTATATATATTACTATACATATAGTAGTATACCTTTTATACCCTACTAGTAATAGGTACTAGGCATTTAATACTAGCTATAGCTAATTATTTAGTAATTAGTAAGTAATTACTATATTATAGATCTAGAGCTTTATATATTACTTTATATTATATAATATAGGAACAATAATAATAAATAATTAGAATACTACTTTATACTTATATAATAAGATTATATATAATATATTTTACTCTCTAGAAAAATTAATACTAATTAGTAGTTAATCCTTCTATTATACTACTATACTATAGATTAATAAAGCTTATTATAATAGAAGAAGTAATTATAAAAACTTTATATCTAAAGGTTATATAAGATAAAAGATTGTAAGATTTAGTATTTAAACACCTTAGAATTTCTCAATTTTAAAACCTTATTAAGAGCTTTTAAATTATATATTAACTCCTTATAGATAGCTATTATTATAATATTTATAACTATATTTAATTTAATTTTCAAATAGAATACTTCTTAATAACTACTATTAAGAAGTTAATAACTATACTTACTTTTTACTTATAAAAATATATTTAGTAAATATAACAACTTTCTTCAAGCTATTACTAGAGTCTTAACACTAGAGATTTATAGTATTTCTAGTTTTAACCCTTTAAGAGATCTATATAACCTCTTGAAAATTCTTCTAATATTCCCTACTTTTAGAATAATATTTAAATTAATTTTTCTAAGTGAAATATTTACTCTAAATACCTCTATATTTATAAAAGTAATACCTTTAGGTATTTCTATCCCTATAAAATTATACTAATATTTTAATCTAATACCTTTCAGCTAAATCTCTAATCTTAACTATATAAATATTATAAATAAAGATTCTATAGAAGTCTCTATTTATATAGTATACTAAGTAGCTTTCTATATATATATATATATATATATATAGGATTCTATAACTTAGAATTCTTTTAGATATTTGAAAATAATTTT
>QAPF01000787.1:0-18326 GCA_004367935.1 Colletotrichum sidae | reverse complement strand
TATATATATATATATATATATATATATATATATATATGTATTTCCAATTTGAAATAAGTATAATATTACCTAACCTATTAGTTTCTTACTACTAACTACATAGTATTAATAGAATTAATAGTCTTATTTATCTTATTATTTATAAAAGTAAAAGTAGTTAGAATGTTATAAGTTTATATATATCTATTCATATTTTCTATTTCTTATTAGTTTACTAATAAAATATTATTGAAGTTCTTATAGTTTTTTAGTTTTTATTATAGTATCTCTAGTCTTTAGGATTAGGATTCTAAGTTTTTCCATTTTCCTTTTTAAGTCTAGATATAATGAGTAAGAATAGATAATAGTTTTTATTTTATTTTGCTTATATCTAAGTATATTTGGGGTCTAGTATAGTACTAATTTTTTAGCATGATAATATATAAGTAACTTCTATTCTCTTTATTATATTTCTTTAAGGTTTTATTTATAGAATTTGTTTTATATTTTTAGATTCATATATTATTCATAAATAAATATAATAAAATTAGTTTAAATAGGTTTATCTACCAAATTAGCTTTATAGCCCTTCTAATCTACTTAAGATTAGGGTATCAGCTTTATATATATCTATTAGATTTATTCGTTAATCATATTATTTAGTTAAATTTAGTAACTTTTTAATAGCTATAATTCAATTACTAAACTATTTGATTATCAATAGTTCCTTTATTGTTATACAACTATATAAAGGTAGCTTTTCCTAGTTTTAAAGTAATTTAGGTACTACTAATTACGTAGTTGATTCTTAGATAAAAGCTATAGTTTGCTTCTTATAGTTTTTTTGTTATTTCTATATCTATTCTTAGTATAATACTATTTAGAATTATATAGTTTTGAATATTTTACTTATAATACTTATTAAGTTTAGTTTAGGTATAATTATTATTTATAGTAATGATTAGGTTTATTTATTAAATCTAGGTATTAGTTACTGAAGACCTAGTAACTATTTAGATATAGGAAGTATAATAGAAATTATTTTACTTTTTCTTTTATATTAAGAAGTAAATATTCTTTTCCTTGAAATATAATTTACATACCGTTTTCTAATCAATATCTCTTTTTGATCTCTTTAGTATATTACTAATAATAGTTTATATTAATACTAGGTTTCAACTTATCTTAAGTAATATATAGTAGGGGGATATTAAAAACGGTCAATGACAAAATCCTCACCCAAAATCTACTAATCTTAATATTTTTAAGCGTATTTATATAAATATTAGTAGACCTAATTACTATAAAAAAGAGCCTCTATATAGATATTTAGATATTATTTATTTTATGTAGACAACATTTCACTTTTACTTATACTTCAAAATACAAAAAAACCAGAAAGTTGAAAGCAGATTTTGAAATCCAAATTCTATCTACTAAATGCTTGATAACAAACTTTAAAGCTAAAAATCCAAATTTCTAACTTTTGTTTTAAAATATATAAAGTGTATTTTTAAGAGAGAAACTCTAGGATTTCAATATATTATATAGATCTACACTAGAAATATGTATGGAGTTTTTAAAATTAAATTACCTATAATTACGTAAATTATTAAATATTGAAAAATCGTGTTTTTCGTGTAAAAACGCTGTTTTTGACATATTGACTATTATTAATATCCACCTACTATATAAGAAGTATTTCGCTATAAGTATTTTTTCACAAGGTAATTATTGTATTATTATTATCATTTTGTTTACTTTATTCTTCGTAATACTATAGTATAGTATTAGTAGTTTTATTATATATTTCTGCTAAGTTAAGTATTAATTATTAGAGTTTATTAAAGCTTATATTGAACTTATATTTATAAAATAGTTATTTTCTATAGAAGTAGCTATGACTTAATATTCTTATCTATACTAATTACCCAAAAGATGGGTAGAAGTAATGCAATTATAAGAATATAATCAAAGGTTTTAATTAAAAACGTTTAGATATATAAGTGAGGTTTATATTACTATATAGATTATATTTAAAAGATCTAAGTTATACTTCTTTAGCTAAAACCTCTTTCTAATATTCTAGTAGTTATAGTTAGCTAGTTATTAAGTATATTATATAGTTCTACTAGTATATCTTTATATTAATATATTACTAAATGTAATAACTTCTTTAAGTTTTATAAAACCCGTTTTTCTATTTTAATTACTAGAGTTTATGATGTTTCTAGCTTTTTATAGAGACCTTAAGTTTTATTTAACTTCTACTACCAAGCTCTAAATTATATACTAATCTTTTCAATGAAAACTATTACTAGAATATAATTTAATAAGTTTTTATTATAGTATCAATTTAGCTACTTTAGATAGCTATATTCAATTTAGGCTTTTAATATAACTCGGTAGACTATATTTAATAGATATATCTAAAAGTTTATATGGTTTTTAAAACCCCTCTATATAACTTGAAAATAATAAAAACTTTCTCTTATAATTTTTTGGATTCTATAAAAGCTATAGCTATACTAACTTTTGAAAGTATAGTTTATAGTTAAAACCTTCTCCTATAATTTCTAATAATAACTCTAGAGATTACTAGAAAGTATATAATACTACTACTTTCTCGGAATAATATTAAAACCTACCTAAATACCTTTATAGTTTTATAGCTTTATAGTTCCGAATAAAGCTTTATATTTCCTTGATTTCTAATATTCAGTTAAAGAGATCTTAGTAATAATTATAACTATTATAATTATATAGAGAAATAAATAGATAATATATTTAGAAATAAAAGGAAGTTATTAGAAAATATAATATTAAATAATTAATTATTTAAGTTTTTGTAATTAGATAATATTACTATAGTATAAATAAAAGGTTACTAGTATTAATTTATCTATTATAAGTTAGTATACGATATTACTATTAGATAGATAGTTAGTTTATATAGACTATATATATTATATACTTAGTACTAGCTATATAGCTAAATGGGCTATATAAGCTTTATTTCTATATATATAGCTATAAATAATATAATATATTAATATATTATAATAGTTTTATACTTATAAGCTGCTATTTTAAATTATATAACTTATTTATATAAGATACTTCTTATATAAGATATACTTATAAATCTATATATTAAATAGTACTATTCTATAAATAGCTTTTAATATAAATAAGTGTTTATCTACCTATCTATCAGGCTACTATAGAGAAGGGGGGCATTAGGAGGCTACTAGAGCTTCTATATACTAGCCTCAGCTATTAGAACAATAGATATTCTAATAATATAAGACTTAAGTATAAGTATAAAGCTATAGTTAAATAAGGAAAAAGCTAAGTTTGAATAATTATATAGTATAATATATATCTATTAAGAAATCCTATTACTTATTATAAATCTAGCTTAATATATTCAAACTTCTACCTATCTTTAAATATACTAACTAATAGGATTATAATAGTATTATATTAGAAACCTATTATTTAAGTAACTTAGGAGTTTAAATCTAACTTAATAAGAAAACTAACTCTTATAACTACTAGTAGTAATATTAACAGACTAAAAGAATAGTTATTCTTCTAAAATAATAGTAATCTTTTTAAAACTAATTTAAACTAATTAATTAAAGAAGAAGTAAAGAAGTTAAAGAAGAAATAGAAGTTAGAAAAATTGATAGTATTATATAAAAGAGATAATCTAGAAGAAGGAAGTATTAGAAAGTCTTCTATTCTTATATCTAACCTTAAGGAATAAAAAGAAATCTTTTAATTAAATAGTTAGTTCCTATTAAATTTTAAAAGAATAGCTAATTAAACTCTAATAACTTCTTATTTAAACTATAAAAATAATTCAACTTAACTGAAGATAATTTTACCATAAATAAGGATAAAATCTAATATATAAACTTATACCTAGAGGATATTATATCTTATTAATAGATCAAATAGACTATTATTACTTATAATACTATTAAATAGGTTATTTAAATAAGAATAGAAGAATAGCTAAAGTCTAATATATATAATAATAATATTTAGATTATTATAATAATAGTTGAATTAGATGTAATTTACTAGAAGGTTAACTAATCTTACCAATAGTTCATTAATACATATAAATTTCTTAAAATAAAATACCTTAATATGTAATTAGAAAAACTCTAAATTATAAATATTATTAACTACTTATTATCTAAGTTAAGATATATAATTATAAATAAAAACCTACTAACTATATATTAAGAATTAAATTATATAGCTAAAAAAGTAGAAATAGTTAAGTGATTTTTAAATAAGTCTATCCTAATAAAACCTATTTTTAGAATCCTAAAATAGAAGAACTATAAATTATTAGTTATATAAATAGTTATTCTAACTTGAGAAATGAATAGAGAGAGCTAACTAAAAGAATTATCTCTTATAATAACTTTTGTACGTAAGATTAAATAAGAAGAAACCTTATAGCTTTAAACAGCTACTCTTTAAATTCTATTTAAATACTATAATTATAAAAAGATAAATTATATATTATATTAATATAATAAGAATACCTACTATATCTATAAGAAGCTTAGATATATTAGAAGATCTTATTATATCTTAGAAATAAAAGCTAATAATATCTATATCTTATAGGATTTAAAGCTTTACTAATACTTTAAAGCTAAAGTATTAATCTATATAGAGAAAAGTTAGAAGAAGGGAAAAATACTTATCAACTTAGAAATTAATGAGAATATTCTAAACTAGAAGATACTATATAATACTAAGCCTATAGAAATTAGTTTAAAACTAAAGATATTAAGTTATTAGAGAGGAGTAATACTTAAGTATAGAATATAGACTAAAATTATAAAAACTATAAATAATTTCAATTAATATAGATAAAATCTTATATATTCTAAGTAAGTAATACTAGTGAATATAATATAATCCTAGGGATTTCTTAAGGAAAAAAGATGAAATCTAACTTAAAATAGAAGACTTTTAGTTAAATTTATTTCTTAATTATTACTAATTTCAAACTAATGAATAAGACTAGAATAATTGATAAGGCTAAGAAGTAATCTAAATATATATTAATAATTTTAACTATATTAGTATTAATAGAAGGAGAGCAATAAGCTACTTAATAATAATTTATAAGAAATCCAAATAAAAAAAAGTTGATTTCAATTAATTACTACTAGAATACTAAGAGTAAGCTAATATTTTTAATATAAAGGAAGTTAATATTTCTATAGAAGAAGGTATTTATATATATATAATAGAACTAGAATAATGTAAAGAGTCCTTATAGAATTCTATCTACCCTTTTATAGACAAAGAATTAGAAGAACTATATTAATATTTTATATTAACTTTTAAAAAAAGAAATTTTTAAAAGAAATATTAAAAAACTCTATAGGAATATTAATCCTGTTTATCTTAAAAAAGAAAAATAAGTTAATAAACTATAGACATCTAAATAATATTACTATTAAGAACTATATATTGCTACTACTTATTAGTAAGATTTTAAACTATTTAAAAAAAGCTTTATAATTCACCAAACTAAATTTGAAAAATATATACTATTAAATCTATATATAACTAGGAGATAAATAGAAAATAGTATTTCAAATATAATAAAAATATTTTGAATATTATATAATATTATTGAATTTAGTTAATATTCTAATAACCTTCTAAATATATATTAATAATATTTTAATAAACTTTATTAATATTATATAGATTATCTATTTAAATAACATCCTAATATTTATTAAAACTAAAGAAGATTATATAGAAATAATAAGAGAAATATTAAACTAGTTATTAATTATAGAACTTTATATTAACCTAGAGAAATATGAAATTTATATATAAGTAATTAAGTTTTTAAATTTTATTATCTCTCTTAAGAATATTACTATAAAAGAAGAGAGAATAATAGTAATTAAAAAATAACTACTACTTATTAGTATTAGAAAGATCTAGATCTTCCTAGGGGTTATAGAGTTCTATAGGAGATTTATTTAGAATTATTCTAAAATATATATGAGACTTATGAATCAACTAATTAAATAAATGAAAAAGAAAGGTATAATAATTCCCAATATAATTAAAACCTTTAAAGATCTATAAAATAAATTTACTTAAATATTAATTTTATAATATTTTAATTTAATTCTTCTAATTTATATAGAAATAGATATTTCTAATTCTACTATAAGAATAATAATTTTCTAGTTAGAAGAAGAATAGTAATAACTATTGGTTTACTTCTTATAGAAGTTAAGAAGAGTAGAATTAAAATATAATATACTAGAAATTAAACTACTAGTTATTCATAAAATAGTATTTATATAGAAATACTACTTTTTATACTTATAGTATAAAATTACTTTTATTATCAATTATTTAGACTATTAATATTTAGTAGTATAATTCTAACTTAATAACTATTAGATAAGACTTCTTTAACATATATTATTATTTAATTATATTATTAGCTACTAGCTAGAGAAGTAAAACCTAGTAGATAGTCTATTAAGATAATTAGATTATTGATTAATAGAAGGAGAAACCTAAAAAGCTAGAAGTATTTTTTTAGAAGATTTCTTAAATTAATTTCTAAATAGAATAATAATAGTATTCTTCTAGAGTTAAAAGCTAATAATAAACCTAAAAGATATTATTCTAAAGAAATTAAAAGGAATATTAAAAGAAGAAATTTAATAAGTATAGAAGGAGATTACTATTAAGAAAGAAGAAGGATTATATTAGAAGAATAATAGTTAATCTATTAATAAAGAAGGAGAAGTAAGATTCTAATGTAAACTAGTTATTCTAAATAGATATTAACTTTAGATTAATTTATTAATAACTTTTTATAATAAACTCTTAGAGAGGTATTTAGATATTACTAAAATACTTAAGAAGTTAGAATAAATATACTAGTAGAAATCTATAAAAAAAGATATTATAAAATATATATTAAAATATATAATATACTAATAATTAAAGCTTTAATACTACTTCTTATATAGTAAATTAATACATCTATTAATACTTACCAACTTATAGTAATATATTAATATAGATTTTACTATTAAATTACCTAAGTCAATTAGATTGTTAGAGAAAAGCTATAATAATATATTAGTAGTAGTTAATTGATTTATAAAGTATATATTCTACTTATTAATAAGAGAATTCCTAATAGTAAATGAACTAGTAGTTTTTTTAGTAAATGATATCCTCTTTAAATATAGAGTTCTTTAAACTATTATATCTAATAGAAGTTTACTATTTATTAAAAGATTTTAAATCCTTATTACTTACCTACTAATTATTAAGAGGAAACTAAATATAGTTTACTATTTATAAACTAATGAGTAAATAAAATAATAAAATCAGAATATAGAATACTTCTTAAAAATAATAGTTAACTTTAATTAGAATAATTAAAATAAATAGTTACTTATAGCTAAATTTATTTACAATACTTCAATTTATAGTATTACTAGAATTATATTGATAGATACCTTAATAAATTACTTACTAAGGAGATTTCATAATAGTTCTCTAGAAAGTATTAAATCTAAAGTAATCCCTATAGTAAAAAGAGAGTAAATTACTTCTAATTATATTAATAATAGCTGAAAATCTTATTAGAAGAAGTAAATAAAGGATATACTAAGTAGTATAAAAAGAAAAAGAAGTAGTTAAACTTTAAAGTTAATAATTATATATTACTATCTATCAAGAATATTTAATAAAACAACTAGCTAAAAAGCTATTTAATAAAACAACTAGCTAAAAAGCTATTTAATAAATATTTAAAACTATTTAAAATAATATGAGTAGTTAATAAGAATTAAGCATTTAAATTTAACTTAAATAAGAAGTATGGAATTCATAATATCTTCTCTTTATTATAATTAGAAATATATAAAAATAATTTATTAATATTTTAAGTAGTCCTTATTAAAGATCTAAGAGATGATATATATAAAGTTAATTATATAATAGATTATAAAGGATTATAAAGAAATTATTAATATTTAATTAAATAGAAAGAATATAGAATAGAGGAAAGTTTATAGGAATTTTAATAGAATATATTATTAGAATTAGAATTAGAATATAAAGAAGATCTCCTAAAGATTACTAATAAGTTATAAAAGGAGCAGTATATTTAGATTATTAGTAAAATAAAGCTAGAAAGCTTATATTAATCTAAAAGCTAAAGGAAAAATATAATAAAACTTAAAAACAATAATTAATCTCTAAAGAGAGAAAATATATAGAATATTAAGAGGAGAATAAAAGAGTATTAGATTACTTAGTATTATTATTATTATTCTCTTTATTATTATTATTTCTATTTCTATTACTTTCCTTATTATTATTATTATTATTAAGCTACTTAGAAGCTTTAGAAGTTAGAAAATATAAATTAAAAATATCAATATATTAAAAGAATAATATTAATAAATAGGAGGTTACTAGGGAGGTACTAGAAGGATAGAAGAATATTCATAATATAA
Organism: Colletotrichum sidae; assembly: GCA_004367935.1. NCBI lineage: Eukaryota > Fungi > Ascomycota > Sordariomycetes > Glomerellales > Glomerellaceae > Colletotrichum > Colletotrichum sidae. The sequence goes on along the minus strand of QAPF01000787.1, from coordinate 9,792 downwards.
GAATAAGTTGAAAATTACTCTAGAAAGGTAATCTAGAGGTTTATAAGAATAGTAGTTTATATTTTAATAATATAAATTTATACTTTTTAAACTTATTAGAAAGTAGTAGTAATCTTTATATTTCTCTTTAAAAGGTAGTCATATTATAAAGTAGTAATAGTTATAACTTTAGTAGTTATAAGTTAGTACTTATAAGCTAATTATTCTATTTCTTTATCTTTAGTCTTATATTTGGTATTAGACTTATTAATATAAAAAGCTTTGATCTAAAGGACTTTATAAATAGTAATTTAAACCTTCTTGAAATCTTCTTATATTAATAATTAGGAAAAAAGTATTAAGAGATAATAATATAAGTATCTTACTTTAATATTCTAAATAGTTATAAAAGGGTTAACTTTAAATAATAAATTGTTAAAAAGATAGTATAAACTAAGAGTTATAGAAATAGTAATATAAATAGCCTAGGGAGATATTAAAATATACTTTACAATTATAAGAGCAGTTTATAAGAAGAAGGATGAAAATATACTAAAAGAAACTCTTTACTATATATAGCAATATAATAAGAATACTTATTACTAGTATTTAAAATAATCAGTAGAAATAAGAAAAGAGAAGTAGTAGAAATATACTAATAGTTTTATAATAAAAGGGGAGAATAAAAAAGCAGCTAATTAGCTTCTAGGTAGCTATAAAGTAGAAATAGTAGTAATAGGAAATAGGATATATAAAGTTATTAGTATTATAATTATTATTAGTTAGAAAAACATAAGAAGTATATAATAACTTAGCAGCTTCCTTCTTTAAAGTAATAGCTTTCTTTTAAATAAGAATAAAAGTAGGGAGAAGAAGTATTAGAAGAATAGAAATAGGAATAATAAGAATAATAAGAATGGTAAGAATAGATATTATTATTATTATTATTATTATTTTTAACAATCTAGAAATAAAGTTATTAATAAAAGAGATAATAAAGGCAACTTACAAATAAAATTGAAAATCTAAATAATAAAAAAGCCCTCTCTTAATTAAAAGTAGTTAAAAACTTCTTTAAAACAGAAGATAACAAAATTAATAATAAAAGAATTACTTATAAATTATTAGGGGGGGATTTAAGAGTAATAAAGAGAATAATATCAATCTCTAGAATTAGAAGAATTATAAAGTATATACTACTCCAATCTAACTAGTAAAAATAGTATTTTATAAAATAAATAAGAATAAGAAACCTATAAGTTACTATTAAGAGAAGTTTAATATAACTTCTATAAGAGTTAAAATATTATAGTTATAACAGATATAAAGTTTCTATAATTAGAAGTAAAGAAGAAGTCCTTCTAATGTTTCTATAATTAAAGAAGACTAGCTATTTTATATAAGAATTCTAAATTAACTAAAATATAATTATAATTAGAATATATATAAAGAAGCTAATATTAACTAGGATCTAATATTAAAAAGCTAAGATAAAAAACCTAGAATGAATACTTAAATTCTAACTATAAAAGAATACTAGAAGGAGAGTAAAATACTACTATTCTATATTAATATCTTAATAATTAGATTCTAAAGATAGAACTTCTAAAAGGGGGGATTATATCAAACTACTATAAAAAAAGAGAGTATTAAGAAGCTATTAAAACCCCTATATACTAGCTTTAACTATTAGAATAATAGATATTCTAATAATCTAAAGTTTAAATATAAGTATAGAACTATAGTTAAATAAGGAGAAGACTAAGTTTGAATAGTTATATAGTATAATATATAGTTATTAAGAGATCCTATTACTTAGTAGAAACCTAGCCTAATATTATTTCTATAAGTCTAATAATATAATTTCTGATAGTTATAAGCCTAATTCTAAATACCTTCTAAAATCTATTAGTTAAATTATATCTATTAGGTTTATATTATCTTTAAACTTTCTTCTTATCCCTTTTTACTTCCTAGTTAATTAACTAGTTATATCTATTATGTTATTTTAAATAGTCTTATTATTAGGTTTTAATACCTCAATCTACTTTAATAGTTATTATAACTAGTCCTAGTAGTATAATATCTTTAGATATTATATTAAAGTAAAAGATATTGAGAAATATATTAATCCTAATAAATTTTATCTTCTAAAATGTAACTCTTAAGAAGAATTATACTTTCTTAAGGAATATATTTAAAATAAGAATATTTAAAACTAATTTATTTAAATAGCTCAAACTATATTATAGTTTTAAAATAAACTTATTTAGAATATTTCTTTACATTCAACCTTTTAGGCAACTTTATTTTAAAATACTTCTACTTCTAAAGTAATAATTATTACCCCTAGGATTTAAGATAAATATAAAGTATATTTATACTTTTCTATAACTAGAACTTCAAAAAGTAGAGAAATTAAAAAGAGCCTTAAGGCTATAAAGTGTTAAATTAATATAACTATTAATATTAGCCTACTTTAAATAGTATATTTTAAATATCTCCTTATAAATAATACTTCTCTTTATAGCTTTATTATTAATTTCTAATATTATCTTACCTGATTAGAATTTAATATTTTAATAATAGTTAGAAAAGAATACAATCTAACTCTTATTTAAATAAAGATTTTAAATAATATATCTACTTAATATAATAATTAGAATAATACCTATTTTCATATTACTTAGTATAATATTTCTAAGATTACTAATATTCTAATAATAGAGAACTTCCTAATTACTATAAGAACTTATTTTACTCTAGATTAAATAAATAACCAGCTTAATTAGATTACTATAAATAAATATATAGATATCAATATTTAATCTTTCTGAAAATATAGAGATATCTTTTCTAATATTATTTACTATAAGAATCTTTTAAAAGAATCTTATAGTAAATAAAGGATCTATATAAGTTTTATAAAGCAATTAGTTAAAAACTCTATACTTATTTTATAGAGAGTAAATTAGGTAAAGTTATTTAAAATATATCTTTATAATATATTAAATTACTTCTAATTCCCTTTTAGTTATAAATAGTTTAAGATTATTCTAAAAAATAGTTTAAATAAGTATAATAGATATATTTTAAATAGTAAGAAGATTCTTATCTAAAATTATTTAAATAAAGACTATTTTAGTAATTTTTATATAGATTTAATTTGAAACAATTAGTTAAAAGTCTTATGTAAAGAGTAGTAAGAAGGGAAGAAAAGTAGATATGATAGAAGCTGTAGATAAAATAGCTAATTTTAACTAGTCTTATAATATCTTTCTAATATAATAGTTATTATTATTAATCCTTCCCTTCTAAAAGAGCTCTATTATATAAATCCTAAGTTATTTAGTATATTTACTACTTTTATCTCTTTATACTATTTATTTAATAATAGTATAATTATAGATAACTATAATATTACCTATTTTATTAATTAGAAAGACTTTCTTAAACCTAGCTCCTTTAGAGTTTTAATAATAAGTATTTAGATTAGGAGTAGTATTATATTTGTTCCTATTTTTAAAAAGGAATACTATATATTAGAAACTATTCTAAATAACTTAAATAAAATAAAGATCGACTTAATTCTAGAAGATATCTATTATATTAAGAACTTTTATATAAATATTATTTTAGAAGTATTATTCTAAAAGAAGGATATCTAATACTCTAATCTCAACTATATATTTTATTTTAGAAAGAAGAATAATAAAATTATTATATATAACTTTCTTTACAAAATAAACCTAGCTTTCTTTAAATATACTCCTATTTCTACCTATTTTAATATAATTCTATTTAATACTATATATATATTATTAATTCTTATATATTTTAAATGAATTTTTATCCCTTAAGAGAATTCCTATATAAATAAGAATACTTAGTATCCTTTTAGAAATTTATAATCTAATTATTTAAAACCTAATACTCTCACTTAAGATTATTATTTATACTTAGAGAATAAAGATTAAATTAATAACTTATTTGAAATATAAGTACTATATAATAACTTATATTTAATAAGTTATTTCTTAATAAATATCTAAATATTATATTTGATAGCCTTATTATTATATTACTTAAGATCTCTTTTACTATACTCTTACATATAATATGTTATATTAAATAATATTAATTAAAAATAAATATATAAGTTATCTCTTCATCTTTATCTTTTTAAATAAAACACTAGAATAAGTCTTTAATATACTATATTATTTTCAATAATAAATATTATATTAAAAAGACCTTTCTATCTATAAAATCTAATAGGATATTAAGAAAGTGGTTATTATAATTAATAGATAAATGAAGTATTAGATATTTATTAATAAAGAGGAGATTAAACTCAAACTTTCTCCCCTATATATAAAAGAACTAATAAGTAATTAGGAATATATTAAATAAGAGATTATTATTAGATCTATTGAAATACTTATTAGTATAAACCTCTTATTTTATCTCTAGTTAGAAGTAGTTAAATCTACTACTTTTATTTATATCATTAACCTATAAGTAAACTCTAAATAGAAGTTACTTATTAAAGTTGAAGAAGAATAGTTCTAAAAATATATAAAGTAGAATATTAAAAGAGATATAATCTCTTTAGTAAAAATTCTATATTTTAACTAAAAATACCTTTATATATATAAATACTAAATATACCTACTTAAGAAGGAGTAAGAAAAATAACTCTATAAATAATAATTCAAAATAGAACTAAGGAGTTATATCAGATACTTAGTTAGATATTTATTTAATATATATAACTTCTATTAAATCTAGATCCTTTTACTTAATTAGATAATTATAATATAAAGTATCAAGTTTAATAAATATAAATTCTATATAAAAAACATTAAATAGATTATTCTAAAAGACCTTATTTAAATAATAATTAAAGAAATTAAGAAAGATTCTAATATTATAGATAATATATTCTAAACACTTAGAATCCTTAATTCAATCAGTACTACTTAAATCTTATCTTATAAAATATCAACTATTCTAAGTGTTATTATAAAAACTAAGAAGGAGTTTTAAAATATTAAAATTACTCTTAGTAAGTTTCTTCTAAGATAAGGGGAACTATTAATAATATAAGAATTAATTTCTAAATTGAATAATTCACTTAGGAATATTAATTTTAAAAAACTTCTACTTAATAAGAAAGTTAAAAATATTATTGATATTTGAATAAATGAACTAATAGAGCTATCTATCTTAGTAATAAATAAAGATACTATATATATTACTTATATTTAAAATATATAGCTATATATGATAAGAAGTAAACTTATTCTAAAAGTCAAACCCTAATATATAAGAATTAGAAGAAGTAGCTAATTAACATAAAGTAGTTATAAGGTCTAAAGTCTTAATTTAGATTTATCTTAAAATAACAACTTTAACTAGTACTTTATATACTTTATATTTATAATTACTATTTAAATATATAACATTCCTCTTAGCTTATATTTACCTAATTAGCTATATCTTACTTAGGATAAGTTATATAATCATCTTATACTCTACCTTATTATTCTAATAAATATTATATCTTACCTAGGATAAATTATATAATCATCTTATACTCTACCTTATTATTTTAATAAAAACTTCCTAGACAAAATACCTTTATATAAAAGCTTCTTCTATCAATAATATTTATAACTAAATAGGCTTAGTAAAGTAGGAAGCTAGAAAACTTAATCTAATTCTATTAATAGAGACTTTATATTCTAAATAGCCTCTAAAAGATACTCCTACTTTTAAATAATTATTTTACTCCTTTTCAGCTAATTAATCACCTCATCTTATTAATATTCTATTATATATATATATATAAACTAACTCCTAGAGCTATATAGAAGGGGATCTTTTACCTCTTAGAGTAGCTTTAGGATTTCTTCTTATAAGTAGTATATATAGAGATAAGTATAGTTTAGGAGACGGAAATCTAGAAGGTTATCTTATAAAATAAATCTAAAGGGAAGCTAATTCCCCTTAAGTAAGTTCTCTTCTATAAAAAAGATAAAAATAGATTTCTTAACTATTATAAAATAAGGCTTTATATATATATAGCAACTTATAATAGTTAGATCCTTTTAGATAGATATATATTATAATATTAACTATATAAACTTTCTATATAATAATAGTAATTATAATATACTTTAACTTAGAAATACTCTAGCTAGATATTATTAATACTTTCCTTAATACTTATTTTAATCTTAAAAGAACTCCTATATAATACTAATTCCTAGAGAACTTCTAGTAATCTAGAAGTTATATCAAACTTATTTATTATCAGTTACGCCATACCGTAGGGTATACAGTAACTATATACGTTACTATATACGTAGCAATATGCTTTCCACACCCTACTAGCGATAGGTACTAAGTACCTAGCGCTAGCTATAGCTAATCACGCGGCAATTAGTAAGTAATTACCACACTATAAATCTAGAGCCTTATATAGCACTTCGCACCTTATAATATAGGAATAATAATAATAAATAACTAGAATATTATTTTACACCTATATAGCAAGATTATATATAATATATATTACCCTCTAGATAAACTAATACTAATTAGTAATTAATCCTTCCATCATACTACTATACTATAAATCAGTAAAGCTTATTATAATAGAAGAAGTAATTATAAAAAACCTATATCTAAAATCTATATAAAACGAAGGATTATAAGATTTATTACTTAGACACTTCAGATCTTCCCTACTTTAAGATTTTACTAAGAACTTCTAAATTATATACTAACCCCTTTATAAGAATATAACTAAAAGCTTTAACTAGGAAAAATTTAAATATATAAGTAGGGTCTATATTACTATATAGACTATTACTTAAAAGATCCAAGTTGTAATCCTTTAGCTAAAAACTCTTTCTAATACCTTAGTAGTTATAGCTAGCTAGTTGTTAGGCGTATTACGTAGTCCTATTAATATATCTTTATAACTATCCCTCCTTCTAAAAGCCTTAATCCCTAAAGCTATAATTACATACCCCCTAATATATATCGTAAAGCTTACGTATTATTACTAACTATTTATCATACTAAATACTTCTTTAATACTTATAATTATTCCGCCGTAGTATTATTATCCATTTAAGTAATTTTTTATAGTTTGAACAATAGAACTAATTTTTATCATCATTATTGTTAGCTTCCCGTCACTCCTTCTATTATTTATAAATATATTTATTATTATCCTAATAATACGTCGACACTTTTAAACTTCATAATATTATGCTAGTAAAAATAGTTTTTTTTTTAATTCTATTATAATCTCCTATTTTATTTTGCTATCTACTTAGCGAATATTATCTACTTCTTCTATATATATCTTATTATCTTTCGATTTTTTATTTATACTATCTTTATCCCTTTAATACCTTTTTACATTATCTTACCAATTATTCCTAGCTTACTGTTTTTTCTCTCTTCCTTTTTTCCTTTTCTTCTTCATTATTTATATACTATATATTTCCTAATAATATCTCATATTATTATTATTACTACTATCCTCTAAGTATTTATCTATAATAATAAAAAAACTCCTAATAAAGGTTTCTTACACCTAGAGCCTAACAACTACTTACCCTATTTTAACTATCTATTATTACTCTATCTTAATATAGAAAAACTACTCTATATTATTAGTAACTATATACTAAAGTATATCTTTTACAAAAAGAATAAATAGAAATATTATAATATAAGTCATTTTTTTACTATATATTTACTATTTTTATTAACTTTTACTATTTAAATTCTATTTGAATTATATAGCACTACCTAAACAACCTAGAACCAAACTATTATTTATTACTAAATACTGAAGTAAAATACCTTAACTCTTAAATATAAAAACAAATTACTCTATACTTTTACTAAAATCTTAACGAAATAATAATATATAAGTAATATTATTTACAACCCCTTTATAAATATATAAAAAAAGAAATTTAGTTTAGAATATCTTCTCCTTTAGGAAATATTAGCTATCTATCAGTATTTAAATATTATATATCTTATTACTATAAGTTTGCTAAATACTTACTTTATTATTACTACTAATTAATAGGATAGCTTAATATTTTAAGATTTATAGAAGAAATACTTTACTAACTATCTACTATATAGCCTACCTATCTTTATAATAATAACCTTATTATTACTTTAAAATAACAACTTATCTATTTCCTTAATACGCCTTATTACACTTTAATACCCAAAGGTATTAAAGCTCTTACTATTTTAAAACTACCCTAATTCAATAATAATTTTCACTATCACCTCACTAATTACTCTAAATATAATATATCTAAATATCCTGTTACTATTACTCGTAGTCGCCTTATTTTTTATAAATTTAATATTACTATACCTTACTATATATATACCCCTAGTTCGCTATTATTTACTACTAGTAAAAATAAAAGTAGTAATAATAATTAGGATAATAATAAGAGTAGAGAATCTGGGGTTTTAGAAACCTTTTTATAGCCCCTTCACTATATTAATAATAATAATAATATTACTATACTTATTATAAATAATTATACTCTTTCTACTAAAATCTACTTAATAAACCCTTAATATTATTTTATTCTTAATAATACTATCTTACTTAGTATTAAAAGAGAAACTATAGATAATAATACTTAAATAGAAAGACTTCTTACTAAGAAGTATAAAACTTATTCTAGTATTATTCTATCTACTCTTATAACTTCCATATCTAGTAGCTATTAGTCTACTACTAGAAAGTCTACTACTCCTAAAACTATAGCCCTTAAGAAAACTACTCTAATAAAGAAAACTATAACTACTAAAAGAACTCCTACTACTAAGTAGGTCACTATACTTTTAGTACTTATTATACTTATAGTGCTTATTATACTTATAATACTTATTATACCTATAATACTTATTATTCTTATAGTACTTATTATTCTTATTATACTTATTATTCTTATTATACTTATAAAGAAAAGTTAGGGATGCCTTTATAAGAATATATTTAAGCTTTAGGTATAAAGATTATATTATCTATATATACTAGCCGAGTTGTTACCAAAATATATTAGTTTTTTCTAGTTTAGAGATATACCCCCTAGAATAATATTTAAATTATTTAAATAATTAATAGAATTATTTCTCCCCCCCTTTTTAAGATATTATTACTAAGTACTTAGTATTAATATTATACTAATTATCCTACTTCTTATAGTACTAAATCGTCTATTTTTCAAATTTCTAAATAACTTCCTACATATTACTTAAATTAATTATAATCTCCTATATATTATATTCTATAAACTACTTAGTTTATTTTATAAAAAAGTATTTATTATTCCTATCTCCTTATCTTTCTATAATTTCTTCTATTTCTTATTCTATAGGGTTATCTTCTAATTTAAAAAAGACAACCTAATTATTAATATTTTTTTACTATTCTATCTATAGTTTAAATAAAGAGATAGGGAAAATATTATATATTTAGTAATATCATTCTAGTAGATATATTTTATATACTTATTCTCCTATTTTTTCCATTATTAAGATTTTAATATACTTTAGTACTAACTTCTTATATTTAAACCTAAAATTCTTTATTAATAGCTTAATAACTATTTCTTACTTATATATATATAATTAGTATCATAAGTTATATACTTTTACCTAGTTTTTAACTACTATTTACTAATATTCTACTATTTAGTAATATCTTTAGCTAATATAGGTAACTTATTTAGTAATACTTTATACTAT